>PVIC010027465.1:0-23849 GCA_004025085.1 Thryonomys swinderianus
TATAATATTCATTCAGTGTTAAGGAAAAGCTCCTGGGATGTGGGTATATAAAGTACCCATATTACAGTTCATTCAGTCATAGGAAGTTTTCCTAATCTTTAATTTCATAGCTGTAGGTCTACATTCAGAGAGAATGTGTTCTAATTAAAGCTACAGTATCAAAGAACTAGACCCTGGTGCTACAGTTTACAAGTTTAAGGCTCCTCCGTGACAGAAGAAGCCACTGAGTTAGGGCCACGTGCTTAATTAGGCCTACCCAAAGCAAAGGACATGGCCAGTTTGAGGTACCAGGTTAGAAGGAACAAGGAAGAAAGAGCTACCACTCTGTTTGCTAAGTGGTGTGTGTCTCTTTAGAACCTTTTCAGGACTGTTGAGAATAAAGAGTACACAGCTGGGTGTGGAGGCTCATGCCTGTAATCCCAGCACTTGGGAGGCAGAGGCTGGAGGATTGCTGAGTTCCAGGCTTGCCTGGGCTACATAGTGAAGTCAGGGCCAGCCTGAACTATAAAGCGAGATCTTGTCTCAAAAAAAAAAAAAAAAAAAAAGAGTTCACCTCTAATTTGCAAAGGTCATCAATGAGCTACTCATTAATTTGATATACAGCTGGTAAATGCTGGCACTGTTCTACTCTTTTGAATCACCTAAAGAAAATAAAATTCTAATGCGATACAAAAGGTCAGAACCACAAATATCAACCAGCCAAAAACTTTGGCCAACATTTTTACCACAAATAAAACACCTTGTTTTATGGAGACGTGGTCTCACTGTGTACTTCAGGCTGGCCTCGATCTCTCTACACAGTCCTGTCTGGGGTTTAACTCAAAGGGATCCTCCTGATTCTGTGCTGAGGCCTGAGATTATGGGTGTGCACCACTATACCCAGCAAAATAATACATCTTTAAAAATATTTAGTTAGCTGATTTTTGCATCGGTTTTACAACTTTTTCCTTATAAAATACCAGCTATTATGCATTACTTGCTACCAATACTGCTCCCCATTTTAGAGTTCCTTACAAATAACCAAGACGAAAGAATAATTATAACTCTAGGAAAGTCTAGTTCAGGAGAAATGACTATCAAATAATAGATTTCACAGAATATTATGAATCTACACCATGTCAAAAGAGTAAAAAATAAAAATGAGGAAACATCAAATTAAGACTGTTCATCAAAAAAATGGAAAAAAGTCTGGGCATGGTGGCTCACGCCTGTGATCCCAGCACTTGGGAGACAGAGACAGGAGGATTGCTGAGTTCGAGGCTTGCCTGGGCTACATACTGAGCTGAGGGCCAGCCTGAACTACAAAGCAAGACCCTGTCTCAAAAAAAAAAAAATTAAAAAAGGAAAATATAAGATTTTGTGTTCTTGGGGATTTAGCTGAAGTTCTATCGCACCTACCTTGGAAGCAGAAGGACCCTAGTTCGATCCCCGGTATTGCCAAAAAAAAAAAAAAAAAAAAAAACAAAAAACCTGGTGTGGTAGCTCACAGCTCTAATCCCAGCACTCTGGAGGCACAGACAGGAGGATTGCTGAGTTCAAGGCTTGTTTGAGCTACACAGTGAGCTCAGGGCCAGCCTGAACTACAAAGTGAGACCCTGTCTCAAAAAAAAAAAAGGAAAAAAACTAAGAGATTTAATATATAAATGAGATTTAAGAGGTAGCACCAGCTAAGATGTTAAAAAAGGCTTCAAAAACAATTGTGTAAAATGATAAAGAGACAATAGGAAAGGTTTGCAATGTAATCCTGATGGTTTCAGAACAATTTAGAAATACCTAATAGTAGTTTTACTACTATTCAATGTAAGGAATGCAAATGAATGAACATGGACCTAATTTTTTTATTAACTATCCAATTCACTACATTTTTTCACAGAAGAACAAAATGTAAATACTTACTCTCTAATTGCTATCTTTTCAGAATGCCTTGAGGATACTGAAGACATGCTCTGAGACATCTAAGAAAAAACAAACAGTTCATGAACCCTAAACATTTAGAGATCTGTATGGACTTAATTTCAAAACAATATCACACACTCAAGTTTGTGTCCCATTTGAAAGAGTCCAAACTACTGTAGTACGCTCATTAATATACTTTCTTTTTTTCCACAGTTAGTTTCATTGACTGAATTTAGATGTCCTTTTACTGATGTTACTTATTTTACCAAATCTGTTCAAATAAAAACTGATTATTGAGGGCCAGGATGTAGCTCAGTGGTGCCAGTCCTAAGTACCATACCTAATACAAGAAAACAAAACAAACAAAAAAAACCCACCAATTTTCTAAACATTGTATTTTATGTTTCAGAGAAGAAATGAATGTTTTTGAGTCAGACTTTGACAGTTCTGGCACGCTGGTTTTTAAATTTTGATGAGAAAACAAAAAAAACAAGCAAAAATATCTTTATAATTCTGGTGGAAATGCTGAGATTCCATCTCCAGAAAGAATGGCTATTATTAAGAAATCAATCAACAACAAATGCTGGTGGCCATATGGGGGAAAAGGAACCCTTCCTCACTGTTGATGGGAATGTAGAATGATACAACCGCGGGGGGGATCAGTGTGGAGATTTCTCAAAAACTAAAACTAGAGATTCCATTCAACTCAGGTATTTCCCATCTTGGTATCCTTCCCCGCCAAAATTAAAAGCATCGTAACACAGTAATATATCTGAACCCATGTTTATAGTGGCACATTTTGTAATAGTTAAATCTTGGAAATAGCCGAAATGCCCATCAACTGATGAATGGATAAGGAAGATGTGGGTTTATAAAAATCCAGTGGAGTATTACTCTGCCATAAACAAGGACGAATTTCAGCCATCTCTAGCTAAATGGATGGACGTGGAGACAGTACTCTTTAAGTGAAATAAACTGGACACAGACGTTTGAATACCACATTGTACCTCTAATGTGAGAAACTACTTGTGGAAATAAGGTCTAAAATGTATAACAGATATTGGGAAATGGAAAGGAAATTTTCAAATGAGAAGGGGAACAAGGAAAGAAGGAAAGAGAAGGGAAGAAGAGGACAAGAAAAGCGAAACCGAAGGGGGAAAATGGAGACAAGCTTTGGCTCATAAGGAGAGAAAAGGAGAATAGAATAAAATTTAAAAACAAAGTTACAGGTGACGACTCTGACCTGACTTCTTTACTATGCAAATCAATCAGTGACCAACACAAGAAATACTAGAAGTAATCAAAGCAGGCTGTGTGTCCTCCAGACTCCTGTCTCCATAATATCATGTAGATAACTTTAAAATGGTAACATCACATTTCCAGGAAAAAACCTTACCAATCGTTGATTTAACCGCTTATTTTCTTCCTCTTTCAACTGCAATGTCTATAGTTGGAAAAAATAAACTTTGATTAATCCTTCTTTTGGTTGTGTCTTTACTAACAAGAGTAAATGTTACTGTCTGATCAAAGTTGTATAATTCTGACTTCATAATTTTATCAATTAAGCCTATAAATAGCAAAAGATATCGTTGAAAATCTTAAAGGCCCAACCAGTACTTGAGTAGGCGCCCTCACATTGCCAGTTTTTTTCCTGTTTGCTTCATCTTTATTAAAAAATAGAACTTCTGGGCTGGGGATTTAGGTCAGTCAGTGGTTCTGGCATCCGCCTCACAAGTGCAAGGTCCCAAGTTCAATCCCCGGATCTCATACCACAATACTGGGCAAGATGACTCATGCCCACCAGCAACTAGTACCACACACCACATTGCCCTGTGTGGTGGCTCACGCCTATAATCCCAGCACTTGGGAGGCAGAGGCAGGAGGATTGCTGAGTTCCAGGCTTGCCTGGGCTACATAGTGAGCTCAGGGCCAGCCTGAACTACAAAGCGAGACCCTGTCTTTAAAAAACAAAATAAAAGGGCCGGAGGGTTAGCTCAGTGGTTCCGGCGCCTGCCTCGCAAGCGCAAGGACCTGAGTTTGATCCCTGGTAACCACATATAATGCTGGGTGTGGAGACACGCCCACCAACAATCAACACCACATTCCACAGTGCCGGGCGTGGTGGCTCATGCCTGTAATCCCAGCACTCAGGAGGCAGAGACAGGAGAATTGCTGAGTTCGCGGTGGCTTGCCTGGGCACCATAGTGAGCCCAGGGCCAGCCTGAACTACAAAGCAAGACCCTGTCCCCCCAAAAAAAGCAAAAAATAAAATAAAATAAAAATAAAAATACCCACAAAACAGAACTTGTTACTTTTCTTTATATTTCCGCTCATTTCTAAAAAACAGAAGTTGCCGGGCGTGGTGGCTCACGCCTGTTAATCCCAGCACTCGGGAGGCAGAGGCAGGAGGATTGCTGAGTTCGAGGCTTGCCTGGACTATATAGTGAGCTCAGAGCCAGCCTGAACTACAAAGCGAGACCCTGTCTGAAAAAAAAAAAAAAAAAAAAAAAGATAAAAAACAGAAATTTACTGCTTCATTGTTTAATGGGTAAAATTCAAATTTGTATTAGCTTATAAAAATTACCCACCTTTTTGCTCTTATACAGACATCATTTCTTGGGAATTTATGAAACAGCAGAAAACTGAAGTATTATTCTTAATCAATTTAGCCAGTAAGATCACAAATGGCATGACTACTCAAAACAACCACAAAAATATATTAATCATAAAAAATTTTAAAGCTTTATGAACACAAACAGAAATGCCCTGAATTTTCACAGTAAATTTAAATGTATTATCAAAGTGAACATACTAAAAACAGTACATCAAGAAGAGAATTTACTTACTCTTTCTAAGAGCATTATCCTCTGTTTTTCTTCAGAAAGCATATGGACATTTTCCCTGAAAGTAAATGATCATTATTAAAGTTTTAATCTTTTGAAATTATGAACTGTATATCTCCGTCAGGAGGATTTTGGAAGTTTAAAGTACTACCACAGATCACTTTAGTAATTTACTGTCTTGTACTAAATTTTCAAAAGTATCCTATTTAAATCAGGACACCTATCAATACTATCTGTTTTGTGTATCAAGGCTGTGATCTTCAAAACTTTGTACTTATTTTTCTCTGGAGATAATTTTTTCCGATTTCATATTTTTAGCAGACATCACAAATTAATCTTCTTCCTACATGGGTAAACCCATTTTAATAAATGTATATAAGTCTCCCACAGGACCACCTTGATGTTTTTGATACTTTTGTTTAGTTCTCAGTAAATCCTTTTCTATCTGTCGATCAATAAATTCTATGGATAGGTCTGAATACTACATATCTACAGCCATATAAATATATATTTCAGTTTTCAGAATTAGAGATTACTAATGTCAGTGTCTTGAACTGAGGCTTCCTTTGTAATCTGCCACATTTATGTTTTTCTAAATTGTTATACTTGATAAAATAGGATTATTTTTTATTGCTTACTTTGTACTTGTTTCTTGTGAGAGAAGAACCCCACTATTAACAGTGGACCTAAAATTCAGATTTGATTGACTGATTTTGAGATAGGGTCTCAAAATAGTTCAGTTCAGGCTGGCCCTGCGCTCACTATATAGCCCAGGCAAGCCTCGAACTCAGCAATCCTCCTGCCTCTGCCTCCTAAGTGCTGGAATTTCTGGCATAAGCCAAATCGCCTAGCCAGATTTTATTTTCAATGAATTTTTGATTCAGAAAAGTTGACCAAAGTCACATTTCAAAGCACCTAGAAGTTAACGACTATTTGGTGAAACACACCTCTCTCAAAATGAAGTTTTCTTAACTTTTTAAAGCCTTTTGTTTTTGATCTGCTTACTATTTTTTATTACTTGTCTTATTTACCTTTTTTTAATTAATTGAATTCTTTATTGGTACAATTTATATACATCTCAAAATTACGTATAACATTGGGAAATTTGTACCAGTATATGACACGAGTTAATTCTCATTTTTACCCATATCCCTACACACCCACACCTCCTCACCCCCTTTATACATGCTTTTATTTTCTTTCTGTATCATATTTATTCCTCCCCCTCATCACATTCCCACACCAAGTTTCCTATAGAAATTTTCCACTCTATAAAAGCTGTCATACTTTCTACAGCTCATTTGCATCTACAGG
This sequence comes from Thryonomys swinderianus, assembly GCA_004025085.1. Lineage (NCBI taxonomy): Eukaryota > Metazoa > Chordata > Mammalia > Rodentia > Thryonomyidae > Thryonomys > Thryonomys swinderianus. Next base: position 6,054 of record PVIC010027465.1, read on the forward strand.
TGTTCATGCCAAAGATCCGGAAATTGTCTATCTGTGATCTATTTTTGATTTCACTTACTAGTATATCCTCCAGGTGTTATTTACCTTTCTCTATCACATTAATTTTCAGTCTGTATCATTTTGTTTTAGATGACTCTCCTACACACTGAATGTAATTGGGTGTAGTTTTGCCTGAGAAAGTCTTGTTTTCGGCTCCTGGGACCGAATCCAGGGCGCTCTGCCCCTGAGTTACATGTCCAGATGTTTTCATTCATTCATTTCCTCATTACTTTGAGACAAAGTCTTGCAGAGAAGCTGGGATTAAAGGCATGGACCTTGTTGGTGTTCAGTTTTGACAGATTTTCTACATGTCTGTGCTTGCTTTTGTTATTTTAGGTTTTCTAATTACTGTATTCTTTTCAGGTGATTATGCCTAGATTTTTTTTTTTTGCCTTGACTTTTTGAATCACACTTCATATGGGTTATGGAAAACCAGTAATATTAAAGACATTTCTTCAAAGTTTCATAACTTATTGAATGCTACTATTAATTTGTCGCTCAGATTCCGCACCGGCCTGGAAAGCGCAAGGTCCTGGGTTCCACTCCTGGTCCTGTCAAGATGAAAACTCAATAGAGAGTCTCGCGTCACCTATGCGAGGACATACTCACTGCACAGACATCATGCTGGTCTCCATCGCCGGGTCGACCCTCCCTTCGTCCGTCTCCAGGGCGGCCCTGGCGGCTTCCCCCGGGGAGCCCGGCGCGCAGGCTCCGAACAGCTCCGGGGCTGCGGCTGCCCCGCACGGCGAGGGGACCAAAGTGCTGCTGCGCAACTTACTCACTTCTTCTTCAAGCTTTTTCTTTTCCTCAAGCAAACGAGCTCTGTCTTCCGAAAGTGACTCTATCAAATCTGGGAGGAAAGAAACACATGAAATAAGCAATCAAGAAAACCTTCACACAGTTCTTTTAATTTTAAAAAGGATTCGAAGGTCATATTACAGAACAGTACTCACCTTTATCCCGTTCTTGTTGTTGCATTGTACTTTTCAACTTATCACTGAGATCATTTATTATGTTTTCCTTCCTTAGTTTCTCTCTTGTTAAAACAGTGTTAAAATTCGTCTGCAATAACAGAACGGTAACTATTTAAATTATCTGCACACGATAGCTAAAACTAAGAAGATGACCTTGTAAATGTTTTTTTTCCTCTGGTACATTTATATCAGGAGAAGACAGTGGGATTCACAAGGACATTGTGACACGTTAAGGAAAGAAGTCAAATATCAACAATTCAAAGATTGCTCACATCACTTTTTCAGTACCTGTATTTAGCTAAGTCTTAATTGCCACATTAACATTCGAAAGCTAGCTCTGCTCTGCCTGTCTCTGTCTCTGATGTGGGTATTGAAAATGGCCACCGGACTTCTTTGTTGTTTGTAGACTTAATACTACTCAGCTTTATATACTTTCTTATTAACAAGCTCACAGATCTGTCTGTGTGAGGCACGTAAAAAAGCCAACAATGTTAGCTACCAAACTGCTTCTGTAAAGAAAAGAATTTGTTAAAAATTTTGTCGTAAGGGTCGGAGGGTTAGCTCAGTGGTTCCAGCGCCTGCCTTGAAAGGGCAAGGACCTGAGTTCGATCCCCAGTAACCACATAGAATGCTGGGCGTGGAGACACGCCCACCAACAATCAACACCACAAACCACAATGGCGGACGTGGTGGCTCACGCCTGTCATCCCAGCACTCGGGAGGCAGAGACAGGAGGATTGCTAAGTTCGAGGCGGCTTGCCTGGGCATCATAGTGAGCTCAGGGCCAGCCTGAACTACAAAGCGAGACCCTGTCTCAAAAAGCAAAAAAACAAAAATCTTACTGGAGTGTAAAATAGATGAATGATGGAATTGTCTAAATTAATTCTTTCCAACTGGCTAACATTTCCAATATAAAATTTTTCAATATTTTTTGAATTCCATACTGGCCTCAAAATCATGATCCTTCTGCTTCAGACTCCCAAGTACCGGAATTAAAAGACTATGTCACCATGACTGGCGGCCCTCCTAAGTGTGACGAGTTCCTTAGTTTTGAATCAATGAATAATAGCAAGAATCCTGTCAATACTATGCAGATTTAACAGGAAAATAATTTGAAATATTTAGAAAAAAAATTCATTAAATATTAACTTCTAGTAAGCATACTAGAAAAACTCGAAAAACAAACATTTAAAACATGGCATTGTGTGAAGCCATTTCTGTCCAACAAAATAGACGTTATTTATAATACTACATTATTTTATGGACATATGATTTCTTTGATATATAATGGATCCTTAGTATAATTTATATTTTAATAAATGCTACTTAAAAACAAGCTAAAACAAACTCAAACCACCAATATAGACCTAAGTTATACTACCATTCAATATATACTATTGAAAACTGTAAGATACATTAAATCTTTCCCAATCTCACTTTTTTTGTTGTTGTTCCAGGATCAAACTCAAGACCTTGTGCTTGGGAGGCAGGCAGGATACCACTGAGCTAAATCCCAGGCCCTCAATCCCACTTTTTACATATAGTAAAAGAAGTTTTAAAATAGTAACAACTAGACCGGGGATTTAGCTCAGTGGTTCCAGCATCTGCCTCCCAAGTGCAAGGTCCAGAGTTCAGTCCTTGGCACCACATACCACAATGCTGGATATGGTGGCTCACATCAGAAATCCCAGCACTCAGGAGGCAGAGGCAAGCGGATCCCTGTGAGTTCAAGGCTAGCCTGGGCTGCATAGTGAGTTCAGGGCTAGGCTGAACTAAAAAGCAAGAACCTGTCTCAAAAAAAAAAAAAATACTAAGAACTCTGGCAAGGAATTTAGCTTAGGGGTTCTGGCACCTGCTTTGCAAGTGCAAGCTCCTGAGATCAATCCCTGCTACCAAGAAAAAAAAAAAAAGCAGAACAAACAAAAAACTAAGAACTGAAGACCTGGACTTGTGGTGTACTCCTGTAATTCCAGCATGTTGAGAGGCCTAGATAGGAGTATTGCTGACAAATTCCAGGCCACCTGAGATATATACTGTAACCCCAAGAAACAAAAATAACAAAAACCTCACCTTGAAAGCATGTCCTGAGTGTGAGCCCCAGTATCAAAGAAAAAACATCTAACAAGCAGAAATTTGTCATGTGTGTGTGTGTGTGTGCATGGGTATATGTGTGTGGATATATATACATGTGTGTGTGCACATGTGTTTGTGTATTTTTTTTTAATGGTCTTGCTTTGTAGTTCAGGCTGGCCCTAAGTTTACTTTGTAGCCCATCCTCAATTCAGCAATCCCCCTGCCTGTGCCTCTCCAGGGCTGGGATTACAGGCCTGACTCACCATGTCCAGCATTGTTGTATGTGGTTACCGGGGATCAAACTAGGGACCTTATGCTTGCTAGGCAGGCGGTGGAACTCCTGAGCTAAATCTCCCGCCCTGTCACTTCTATATTTGAAACCTTCAGCTACCCAGAGAAATTAGTACGTGCCTGTTGTTCAGCAATCAAAGAGGTTCGAACATTTTGCATTTCCTCATTCTTTCTTTTCTCTTGCTCTTCAAGTTGTTCCAGAAACTTAGCTTTTTCTTCTTGAAGCTTTTCTTGAAGTTCAGCCACTAACCTTGAAGAGTCTTCTCTGGTAGATTCAATGACAGGACTTAAAAATTGAACATAGCATTAAAATTTTTTTCTCAAAAATTAGATGCAATCATAAATATATAAAATACATTTTATATATATCTCGGGTATCTCTGTTTGGATTCACTATGACTGAGACAGGTTTATCAACATGGCTAAAAGTATGGCCTATGCTATAAAGTCCGAAGCTTCCCTCAGAAAATGGTCTAAATGATGGTCAGTTACATTACTGTTCCAATTTATATTACTGTAACATCATACATCACCTTGGCATCAGGGAGAATTAACCCAACCAATGAAACAGTAACAGCTAAAATAGATTGTTTTCCTCTAGCACTAACTAGCTTTGTTTGTAGAAGACACTGTATTTTGGAGGTATAGAAGGCATGAGGCTTAAAAAAATTGAGGGGGCCAGAGATTTAGCTGAGTGGTTCTGGGCCTTGCCCAGCAAGCACAAGGTTCAATCCTGGTTCCAACCCTTATAACCATATACAAAACCAGGTGTGGTGACTCACGCCCACCAGCAACTGGTACCACATACCACAATGCTGGGTGTGGTGACTCACACGTGTAATCCCAGCCCTTGGAGGCAGAGGCAGGATTGCTGGGTTCCAGGCTTGTCTGGACTACACAGTGAGCTCAGGGCCAGCCTGAATTGCAAAGCTAGACCCTGTCTCAAATTTACAAAAAAGCAAAAACAAAAAACCAAAAAATTAATCCAGAGTGGGGATTTAGCTCAGTGCTTCCAGTGTCTGCCTAGCAAGGGCAAGGTCCTGAGTTCCATCCCTGGTAACCACATACCATAGTGCTGGGCATGATGACTCATACCCACCAGCAATCAGTACCACAAACCACAATGGCAGGTGTGGTGGCTCATTCCTGTAATCCCAGCATTTGGGAGGCAGAGGCAGGAGGGTTGCTGTGAGTCTGAGGCTTGCCTGGGCTATATATTGAGCTCAGGGCCAGCCTGAACCACAAAGCAAGACCCTGTCTCAAAACAAAAGAAAAAATCCAACAGAACCACTCCAGAAATCTATCAACAAAACTTGCCCAATGAAAAAAAGCCACGTAATCTGTCCTCCTGTACATAAATGCTTGAAACATCAAAACTACAATTCAAGGAAGCTTACATTGTTAATCAAGTAGGTCTAGCAAAACCTTTTCATTTTATGCAAGTATTCCTAATAAGTAGAAAATGAACACTGAGTTTAAGTCAGACTGCCTGAATATCTGAACTCTAATACTATGAGGTACTGTGTAACAAAAAGTACAATTAATGGTTCAATGTTTAAAAAGAAAACTCATATTACGGTGAGACACATTTTCAGAAGTCCCCCTCGTCCTCTTCCCCTCACTTCTCACACGCGTGTCCCCTCATTCTTCCCGCTCTGTGCCGCTGTCCTTGAAGTCCTCCTGGTGATGTGCTGTCCTGCTCGGCTGCCTCAGTGTCCAGAGGCATTTGAAACATTGACTCTCATGGTTACTGTTACTTTGGGGAAGAGGCAGCGGACGCACAGATGGTAGGTAAAGGGGGGGAGCACAGAGCACGATGTTTTCACAGGCCTATCTATCTACTGGGTGCACTGGATAGGATTCGTCTTATGTCTGACCACCCCTGGTCAAGATGGAAAAAAGGACTCTGAGAACTGCTTCAGAGAGTGGCAAGAAGGATGGGTTTAGTGTGTTTGAAGCAAAGGGGACTACTTTGGGGGCATTCATGGCAATGTGCCGTTTACTGGAGTAAACATTTTGATCACTTAATATGGGATGGCTCTTTATTGTTCAAAATTACAAAAGAAAATGCTCCCACCCATACTCACCCAGATCCGTGTCACTAGTTCCTGAAAGTAGGTGATGAGTGGTGTAGTGCAGATACAATCTGTACTCACTTCTTTGTATATAGGTATGTGATACATAGGTATCTCCCCCTACTATGCTCAAGAACAGTGTAAACTATCGACTTAATATTCTCCACGTAGGAAAAAATATTTGAGTTCACATTTCCTTAATCCCAGGTACACTGGACAGTTACTCACATAGCTGGTCATTTGTATTTATTTTTTGATCTGACTGTTCACACCTTTGGACCCTTTTTCAGATAGATTGGGTGTTTGTTGTCTTTATTTGTGATACAGTTACTACCCTCAATTTATGTCTTGCAAATGTTTCTTCCTGGTGCTTCTCACACAGTATTCCTTCTGGAAGACATGTTAGGCTGTGTGTCTTCCTGTTAGCATTAGTGCATTCAGGATGTTCATGCAAAGATTATGAAAAAAATTAACCAAAAATTTCACGTTCCACTAGGAAATTAATGTTCAAGAAATTACTGCTTACTTTTAATTTAATGAAGAATGTTCAGGATTAAATGCAGAGGCTGTTTAAACATGCCCATTTTTCTAATGTCCTATCACTGTAAAGCCCTGATTTTTTTCACATACACGCAATCAAGCATACTGTAACAGAGAATGTGGAAGCAACCAGGAAAACCCATGAGTCAAATTTCAGAGGTGTGCAATATGTTAAACAAAGCCAGTCTCAGGATATTCTTTACCAAGGCTCTGAGAAATGGCAGTACTCTGTAGGAGAGGGAGAGTAGAGGGATTTGAAAGCCCTAAAATCCAATGACTTGATGGGAGTGAAAGGATTTTGGTGGCAGAGATCAACTAGTGGGACACAAACACCAGACAGACACATGATTGATATGGCTCCATTTTGGGCAGCAGGGCCATACAGCAACTGAGAAATCTTTCACAAAAATCTTTCTTAATGGTTATCCCACTGACTCCAAGGAAGTTAAACTGTGTCTGAGAGAGCAACAGTTCAATTTACAAAGCTAGTGGTGGTTGGATTCCCACAGAGTCCAGTTTGTCAACGCCCAGTATAGATTGTAGAACTGATTTGCTTCCCCCTATACATATAGCAATATTCTTTCACTATCTAATTTTGGGACTATATTTCAGTGTCCTGGTAAAATTGAATTGGCAGGATTTTCTCTCCTCTCAAATACTGGGAGGCTGATCTTGTTTGGCTGTTCTCTTAGCAATTTGGGTATCATCAAAAATGTCTCATCTAGGGCCGGAGGGTTAGCTCAGTGGTTCCGGCGCCTGCCTCGCAAGCGCAAGGTCCTGAGTTCGATCCCCGGTAACCACATATAATGCTGGGCGTGGAGACACGCCCACCAACAATCAACGCCGCATACTACAATGAAGGACGTGGTGGCTCACGCCTGTAATCCCAGCACTCGGGAGGCAGAGACAGGAGGATTGCTGAGTTTGCGGCGGCTTGCCTGGGCACCATAGTGAGCTCAGGGCCAGCCTGAACTACAAAGCGAGACCCTGTCTCAAAAAAAGCAAAAAACAAAAAAACAAAACAAAAAAACAAAAAAACAATGTCTCACCTAAAGAAGAATTTCACTGCTTATACCTATTATCTTGGTAGATCACTGAAATTAATGTTAAGTGTACTTCTTCCCTAAAATATAACTTAAGAGTGTGAAAAATCTAGTTGGAATACTCTCTAGGACATTGTACTGATCTAATACATTAAAACTACATTGCAGGTTCCTACTAAACAGGAAAAAGCTCCAACCTAAACCACCTGAGCAAAATACATGAACAGTGAAGCCCGGGAAAATTCAGGGGATTCCACACCGTAAGATTTTTATGTGGCTGGTAGTCTAGAACATAGTGGTTGATTATCTAATGCATCACATCAAGTAATTCTTACATATATGGCATCAACTTCACATCCTGAAGGCAAAAGGAAGGAACAAAGTTTCACACTCATGCTGTACAGCTTGCCTTCTAAACCTGTGACTATGACATTCACCATGAGGGCTAACTGTTGGCAGGCCTGGTTCCTGATGATTCTGCATGACATGCTGCCATTCTTCCAAAGCACAGGAGAAGGGACATCAGAGCCACAAGGACAAATGGCCCTGAAGAAGAGGATCAAAGAGCAATCTCCTCAGTGGCACAGCAGCAATGTATCAGGTTGTACACCTGAAGTCACTTAAAAGGAGATGGCCACAGTAAGACCTAGAATGATTCATCCAAATTGGGTTAACAGTTTTCCTGGATGGTGAAGAGTTAGACTAAAATCTGGTGAAAACAAATGTGTGGAAGAGGAATATGAATGTATCAAAATGAGGTTAAAATGTGAGGACCTTTAAATCCCAAGATATTATGTTCCACTGCAAGGAAAATGGACACCATTACCTTCTCTCTGGTAATACCCATTTCTGTTACAAAGACTCATGAAAAATCACCAATGGAAGCACAGCATCATTCTACACAGTAAGCAACAGACTCTGAGCTCCCCATACAGCTGTGTTCCTAGAGATACTAGCAGGTCAGCTGATGGCAGGGTGATTACCCTGGATTACATCCATCATGGAAGAAGAATAATGTCTTCTGAAGGTCAGGTACTCTCTATCTGGAGCACAGTATTTCTGCCAAAACCACCATTTCTTAATTTAAAAACTTCTGTACACACTAGAATTGCTTCTGAACTAAGGAATTTCAGAAAAAGATGTTCAGACATGACCTCATGTCCATGGAAGGCACTGGTCTTGCCACATTTGGCAGGTCCAATAACAGCTGGTCCAATAAACTGTGGAGCAATCTACTCACAGTACCAAATGAATGACATTTCACACAGCAAGGGAAATATCCAAAAGTAGCACATGTTTTGAACCAAAAAAACACTCTGTGATACCAATTCTCCCAAAATGTGGAGAGACTGGAGATACAGAAAGGAAAACTGAAATCATCATTACCCCAATAAACTATAAATTAAAAATGTTAATTCGGAGCCATGCTCAGAAAGATGATTTACTTAAAAAAAAAAATAACCAGCAGATACAAGGAGGATTTCACTTGAAAAGGAAGAAGCTTATACTACCATTTGGGCACTGAGGGTTCCTTATGATATTGAATCAACAGGGAAAAAATTGTAAAGCTGCTGGATAGATGACTGAACTTCAGTATCAATGAGAAGCAGGTTGCTTCTATATAATGAGGGCAAGAAGGAGTACGAAAGGAATTCCAGAGGGTTTTCTTGGCGTTGGCCATGGAATGAAAAAAAAAATCAATACACTACTAAATTAATGCAACTAAATTAATGCAGTCTGTTTAGAAAGAGATCTGAACCATGAAGTAAACAAACTGAGACCAGATGAGGTACTGGGTAAAGTAATAAAGTGGGTAACAAAAGGAAGCTCCAAATACTACTAGGCTTACAAGGCTGGTTACAGAAATAAAGTCTTAATTAAGCTGTATACATAACCCAGTTTTTAGCCTTATTCCCATCTTCCATTCCCCTAGTTTATAAATTCAGGTATGATAATGGTAGCTAACCCTATCTTTTATCATTTGAACTACAAAGGATCTGAAAGCTCTTGGCAGATAAGGACAGAAAGTGAACATCAAGTGTTCACTCTAGAAGTGACATCAGTTTGAGCTGTACCTTTCAAGAGCAGGGAAGATATCTCAGGTGATATGAGGCATAACTTGCATCACGTCAAACAGAAATGTCATTGAAGTTTCTTTATTTAGAGTTCAATAGGGGCAAAAGAAATGTCTAACTGCTGACTTTAAAACAGGGTAACAGGTGCTGGACTGGACTATCCCCTCAGTATTGCCCTTATCCCCTCTGTGCATCATATACACAGTAATACTGAGTCTGCATTTCCCAGAATCCCCTGTATTGCTTCAAGTCTGCCATGAAAAGAAAAACTTTTGGTCTTTGGAAGGTAGAAGAGAAGCCCAGGCATATTTTCCAGAGGCGGTTGTAGCCAGATGCTGTCACATAGTAGTTTCCTGACAAGTATCTGAAAACTACTCATTTTGAGCTGCAGGTTAAGCCAGACCATTGGTGCTTTGAAGAGATTCTTGAATGTTGTAGTACTTTCCAAGTGAGACAGGAAGAACCATCAGCTCTGATGAGTGCTTCAGTGTAATTTCCTGATTTCACTTAGAGCTTGATAAAGATTCTCTCCAAATAACTTTAATCAGGTTCTTCTAGGCCGCTAGGCTTCAACTTGGCATCTGTTCTTGTTGGGCATGCATTACCCAGTTGTAGCAAGAAGCTCAGTAAGGCACTTTAGAAAGAACTCCCCACCCTTGATTTTTGATGGCTTTCAAAATATGACCAAATTCCTTATTCCATACTCTTGACATCTTATCAACCTGGCTTGGCTTCAGCAAGGACCCTTTAACCCAGACTCTCCCTTACTCCAGGTATTTCCCAAGAGTTAAATGTCCATCTACTGTTCTACTCCACTGCTGAGCTACAAACTCCTGTTTGTCTTTGATCTCAGTTCTATACTGAGTCTCTTTTCTCCTACTGCAGTAGTTCTGATTATAATCTATTCTTCCTACTTTAACTACTGTCCAGCTCTGGCAAGCTTTTCTGAGTAATGATTCCAATGACCTTTGTTCCCTCATCTCTGTAAACATTCATGCAAGCCCTAAATGTGTTAGATCTTCTAATCCCCCTAGAGTACACAAGAGCTAATTTCAAACCTAAAGGGCAAGTTCTAACTATATACCAATGAGTATCGTATAGCAGATAAAGACTGTTTAGAAGTGGTAAGGCATGAAACAGGTTAAAATATACGATATATGTATACCTACAAATATATTCATTTTGAGCATTAATGATAGAATAAATGATACCTTATGCTCTAGAAACTTTATTGGGCTACAAAATCCTGTCACAAATTTTTAAAGGCAGAAATACTAGAGGACTACCTTCTATGATCAAAGGGGATTAACAGTAAGATAATAACAATGATAAAAATGTAAGAACAGCAAACAAAAACCTCCATCCCACAATCATATCATCAAACCTGGAATTTAAAAACATTATCTTTTTCAATCACACAGAAAATAAAATGAAACTGAATATAAAGAAAATAAAAATAAGAATACTATACATATTCCCTCTCATTTAGCCTTTGCTAAACAGTGCTCAGGGGAAATTTTTATACTTTTTAACACATACACACATATAAACAAAATATAAAGAGAACAAAAGTGAATAATTGTCATCTAATAAACTTAGTAGAAACTGCCATCAATTTAAAATGGAAAAAGTACCGTACCTCAAAACATTTTAAATTTTCAAAAATAAGAAGTCATGTCTCTGAAAATCTAAAACACAAAATTGTTTAAAGAACTCTATGAATTTATATAATTTAACACTTTTATATTTACATGAAACATTATTTTAAAAGTAATGTTTACTCCATGAAAATACTGATACATTTACATGAATAATTCAAAGTACTATGATTACATACATAGACCTGAATAACTAATATTTTCACTTTATAATTACAGACTAAAGTTGATTCTTACCTTTTTGCAATTTGATTTTCAAGATGTTTAATTTTTTCTAATAACTCTTTCTCAACAACTTCTCTCTCCAATTTAAATTCTTTTAGGGCAGTTTGAATAGCTTCATCTTTTTCACAATTAAGTTTTTGAATTAACTGTTCTCTCTCTTGCTCATGGCTTATAACCAATTTCTCTTTGTCTTTCTCAAGATTCTGTATAACTGCTTCATATTTGTCTTCTTGTTGGGCAAGTTTTTCATCCTTCTGTTTTTCAAGAACACCCAATTCTGAATCCAATTTATTCTGCAGTTCAACTACTTGTTCTTTTAGATTTTTTTCTATTTCAAATGCTTGGTGATGCAAAGATGTGACTTTGTCGAGTTCAGCTTTAAGTATAGTGGATTCTTCATCATGTCTACTAATTAGCTCAGAAATGCACTGATCCTTTTCAATTGTCATTAAAGTTCTTAGTTCTGCTAAGCCCACTTGATAATTTTCATTATTATCTTGAATCTTTTGATTTAACTGACTTATCTCTGTTCTCAAGTTTTCTGTTTCTTTTTCAAGAAGAGATTTCAATGTTTCTTTCTGCTGCATTCTGCTTTCCTCCAGCAACATTTTTATTTCATCAGTTTCTGCTTCCTTCAGTGCAAGTTCAACTTCTAACTTACATCTCATGTCTGACAAATCTGAAACCTTGAGTTTTAATTCCTGCAGCTGTTGTTCTTTTTCATGGATGGCTATGGCATGAGATTCTTGTAGCTGGTCAATTGTTTGTTGGTTTTCCTGTTTTAATTTCTCCAAAGAAAGTTTGTAGTCTGTTGTAACTTTCTCAAACTCCTGTATGTGCCTGATGTGCAATGTGTCCTCTAATTCCTTTAGGTGGCTTCGCTCTAAGCACTGAAGTTCTGCCCTCAGTAACTCCATCTTCTCATCGTTTTCAACATGGAGCTTTTTTACATCTTCTAACATGACCTCTCTTGACTGCTTCAATTCATTAATTTCACAATTTTGAGAGTGTACTATATTTTCCATCTCCAACAACTTCTGATCCTTTTCATTCTGCAGGCAGATGACAGCTTCTTTTTCATGTTTAACCAAAGCAAATTCATTATCTTTTTTTTGTAAAACTTCTTCAAGATATACCAAGTCTCCCTTCAATTTTTTTACTTTGTTTTCATTTTCTTCACTTTCCTTTATTAATGCACTGATTTTGCCTTCATATTCACTTTTCAAAGACTGTAGTTCTTTTTGATGCTTTTCTTTTAGTGTTATTTCCAGAGAGCATTTTACTTTTTCAATAATGCTTCTTATTTCTACTGCTGTACATTTTAAAGAATTTGAGAAGTCACTCTGTTCTTTTTGTATAAATGTTTTGAAATGACAAAGATCTTCCTTAATGGTTTGTATACTGAAATGAGAATCTTGGGCAACAACTCTACATTTTTCCAACTGGACATTCAGAGAAGCATGATCTCCAAAATCCTCTTTACCACATGTATTTGTACCTTGCATACGTCTACTATCTATCGCATTGATAACGGATGAATAAAGTGATTCCACCATCATTTCAGGACTTTGGGGATCACTTATAGGATTAGGAGATGATAAGTTTTCTTCTATCACAAACTCATTCACAGCAGACATAAAATCAGACTCAGGGCTTTCTGCTAATGAATCTAAATCTAAAGAAACTTGGTGAATAGTTTGTTCAATGTTTGGATGGGGTATCGTTTCAAAATCAAATGTATGTGCATCAATGCTATCTGGAGATAACTCTTCTAAGGGACAGACTGTGGGACACAAGGGACCCTGAACAGTGAGTGGAGGGGGGGTTCTTGGTGAGGTAGTAGTTGTAATTCCTGTTGCACTTTCTGTCCGTGGGGATGAAGCCGACTGAGGGGAGGCTTGGCTCACAGATGCCTGGAAGACAGAGAGAGAGGCTTAAAGAACTGTGGCAATGCAGGCTGCACCCAAGGGAAGGAGCTTCACTTGCCTTTTGCTCATTCAGGAGATCTGTAATGGTCTGTGACATTTCATCCAAACTTTGTGCTGCTTTTACCAAATTATGTAGGGCAAGTACATGCTGGTGTAGAGGTTCAAAGTCACAAAGTAAGGGAACCCTGAAACAGAATCCAGGCAAATTAAATGTCTGATTTCTTAACCAAGAGAGATAACTATAAACAAATTATTTCAGTGTTAAAAATAAATAAGCATGGGGCTGGAGATTTAGCTCAGTGGTTCCGGCGCCTGCCTCGCAAGCACAAGGTCCTGAGTTCGATCCCGGAGACCACATAGAAAGCTGGGCATGGCGACTCACACCCGCCAGCCATCAATACTACATACCACAGTGCCGGGAGTGGTTGCTCACGCCTGTTATCCCAGCACTCGGGAGGCAGAGACAGGAGGATTGCTGAGTTCGAGGCTTGCCTGGGCTACATAGTGAGCTCAGGGCCAGCCTGAACTACAAAGCAAGACCCTGTCTCAAAAAAAATAAAATAAATAAGCATGATCACTCTTCTCTAACTGATGCTAGGAAATTTTGAAGAAACCTGAATCATAATGAAGTTCCAAGTTAGAAATTTCCCAATAATACATCAAATCAGATAAAAAATACTAAGAATTCCACCTAAGGCTGAGTATAGTGGTGCATGCCTGTAATCTCAGCATGTGAGAGGCTGAGGCAGGAAGATCACCATGAGTTTGAGACCACCTTGAGCTACATAGTAAATTTATGGCAAACCTGGACTACATGATGAGACTATGCCTCTGAAAATGAAACAAAACAAAAAAAACATATTATAAAAACCAGTCTATCATATTTCTTTATCCCAGCATTACCTATAAGTATTGATGTGTCTTTCCATACTTCCAAACAACAAAAAAAAAAAAAAAAGAAAAGATTTTAAATTTATAACTCAAGTAAAAAACTAGTGACATTTACCTGAGGAATGGCTGAACTTCAGAAGGACAAAACGATTGCAGAAACTGTAAATCTTTTAATGAAATATCTGGAAGTTCACAGTCAAACTTTCGAGGCTTCTGTGTCTGGACCAAAAAAAAAAATTTTTTTTTAAAGCAAAATATCTAAAGGTCTAATTTATATATGGTTTCTTACTATAATTAAATCCAACATATGGCACTAGGATATGGTTCTTTTAATTCTTTTGTCTATATACCTAGGAGAGAAATAGCAGGGTCAAGTGGGACCTCTAATCCTAGTTTTTTGTGGAATCTCCACAGTGGTTGCACCAGTCTACATTCCTACCAACAGTAGAGAAGGGGTTCTTTCTCCCTGCAGCCACACCAGCATTTGTTGTTGGTTGACTTCATGACAGTAGCCATTCTTTGTGGAGATAGAATTTCACTGTTGTTTCCACCTGCATCTCTCGAATGAACAGTGATGTTGAACACTTTTTCATGTTCTCTGCCTTTACTTCATCTGAAAATTTCTGTGCATTTCAGATGCCCATTTTTGAATCTGAGTACCTTTTGTAATTGTAAAGGCCAAAGATAACTTGTATTAATCTCAATCTCAATAAATTTAGTATTACAATAAAAAATAAATTCAACATAAGCTGGAACAAAATTGTTTCAAATGATCTAAACATGAGAGAATAAAGCCAAGAAAAAAAATTTAAAGCAGACATGTATTTTTCTGAGCCTTTAACAAACGAAGCTGTGAAGTGCTCATGATCAGTTATGCTACTCCATTTTTATGTTTTTAGCATTACTTCATGGAAATTCTGGTATTCTCATCAATATTAAATGAAAATATTTGTTGCACCTGCATATACTGTTCACATTTTTCCCTGACATACACCATGCTCATGATGGACCTCTCTAGCCATCATTCTCTTCCTATGACCATGCCTTCTTGCTGAAACATGGTAAGACTTCTTTGTTCATGTAACATTACCTGCCTTAATTTTCCCTTGACATTTCCACTATATTTTCTAAAATACAAACTCTTGGTCAATGTAAGTTTAAACAAAAATGTAAAAGCACTATTATTCTTCATACTATCACAAAGAATGACATATTTTAAAATAACTTAGTCACTACTCAGATATAGAAATGTCAAAATGCTCTTCATCAAAAAGGGTTCTGGGATGAGTGTGGAGATCCCCTGCTGTATGCATTAGAATTATATTTATTTAAACTCTAAGAAATCCTACAATATAGAAATATGCTAAAAGCCAAGGAATTGTCAAGGGAATGGAATTGGGTTAGTGGAAGAATGCTATCAACTCCAACATTTTTGATCATTCATATATTCCTTCAC
Source organism: Thryonomys swinderianus (assembly GCA_004025085.1). NCBI lineage: Eukaryota > Metazoa > Chordata > Mammalia > Rodentia > Thryonomyidae > Thryonomys > Thryonomys swinderianus. The sequence goes on from PVIC010027465.1 coordinate 21,322, forward strand.
ATTTAACAAAAATTAATCAACCCATGGGAGCCGGAGGGTTAGCTCAGTGGTTCTGGCGCCTGCCTCGCAAGCACAAGGTCCTGAATTCGATCCCCAGTAACCACATACAATGCTGGGCGTGGAGACTCACGCCCACCAGTAATCAATACCACATACCACATACCACATACCACAGTGCCGGGCGTGGTGGCTCACGCCTGTAATCCCAGCACTCGGGAGGCAGAGACAGGATTGCTGAGTTCCAGGCTTGCCTGGGCTACATAGTGAGCTTGGAGACAGCCTGAACTACAAAGCGAGACCCTGTCTCAAAAAATTAATCAAGCCAGATAATACTGTTTTAGAAATACCCCAAAATAATTATTCGTAGTTTTAATAGTCCCATTAGAGTTCATATCTAGGTGTCTCCCCAAACCTCATATGCTCATAAGGTAGGGCTTATGGGGTTGACTGGATCATGGGGGCAAGATACTGTGCAGTGGTGATCGCCCACTGATGAGTGTGCAGCTTGGTGTGGTGCTGGGAGGCAAAACTTGCTAGGAGGAGGGGTCACTGAGGTGACCAGAAAACTGCAGCCACTCTTCCCTTCCTCTCCTCCTTTCTGCCTGTGTTCTCTAGAGCACCTCTTCCCTATCCAACTGTCCTGGCCTGAAGCCATGACTGCGAGCCCAAAGCTCTAAAACCTGCAAGTCAAAGCAAACTTATCCTTCTTTAATTTGCTGGTGTTGGAACCACTACTGTGTCCCAGTTTTGAGTAAAATAACTAAGATATCTTCCTGTTTTAATGTTAATACATAGGGTAGGAATGTCAAAGGAACAAAAGCAGAAAGAAAACAAAGGAAAGAAGGATGGAAAAAGAAAAGGTGAGAGGAAAAAGGAGAGAAAAAAACCTCTACAAAATTGTGGGAAATCAGGTGTGGTGGGACATGCCTGTAATCCAAACCCTCTGGAGGCTGAGGCAGGACTGCCTTGAGGATTCATTGAGTTCCAGATCAGCCTGGAGTACAAAGCAAGACTGTCTCAAAAGACAAAAACAGAAGTGTGTACATGTGGGAGGGACACTTTCTACTAACCCTAAAATAATAATACAGGATATATCTGTGTCAGAGTTCTGATCAAAAGCTTTACACCAGGCTGCAAATTTAGCTCAGTGGTTCCGGTGCCTAGCAAGCGCAAGGTCCTGAGTTTGATCCCTGGGCATGGTGCCTCATGCCTGTAATCCCAGCGCTGGGGAGGCAGAGACAGGAGGATTGCCGAGTTCCAGGCTTGCCAGGGCTACATAGTGAGCTCAGGGCCAGCCTAAACTACAAAGCAAGACCCTGTCTCAAAAAAAAAAAAAGAAAAAAAGAAAAAGAAAAGGAGCTTTATAACTACTGACTTTTTTTTTTTTGAGACAGGGTCTCGCTTTGTAGGTCAGGCTGGCCCTGAGCTCACTATGTAGCCTAGGCAAGCCTGGAACTCAGCAATCCCCCTGTCTCTGCCTCCCCAGTGCTGGGATTACAGGCCTGAGCCACCACGCCCAGTACTTTATGTGGTTACCGGGATTGAACTCAGAACCTTGCGCTTGTGAGGCAGGTGCCAGAACCACTGAGCTAAATCCCGGCCCTGTAACTACTGACCTTTAAAGCCAAAAATATTTTGTTATTGATTTAATAAAAATCACAATTTTTTTCCCTGACAAATGCCACTATGGGGGTGGGGGTGTTTCGAACATACAAATAGTCATCATTAGAAAATGAATACATACACAAAAGGAAGGTGGCCAGGAGTCCAGTCCCCTAAACAGACGATTTCTTAAAAAGGACTTTCCTGTATAAAAAAAATTAATACAGTAATTTTATCTTTTATTAAGATTAAAAAAAGTCTAGTTTTTGAAAAAGTAAATTAAAGTTTGATAATGCGTGACACTTAAAATCTGAACAGAATGAACTTTATAAATGTCAAAGAACTTTTTCTAGATTTCAAAGTAATATGAAGTAAATGAGTGCAAATTCTGTAATTCCTATGAAATAAAAACTTTTTCTTTAAAAAAAGTAAATGAAGTTATTAAAGAAGAATACATACTAAATACTTTCCCAAAGGATTCCCTTTTAGACTTTTCAGCTTCATACAGTCGCTTTCCATCTTTGACTAAAGCACCAGCCCACTAGAAGAGAAAAAGGTACGTTAATAACATACGTCAATTTGTTAATGTTCACATTAATTAAAACAACTGAAACTGCATACCTCCCTGTAGTGTTTAATGAACATCTTTCTCCTTACAACCTCAACAACAGCTAAGCAATACATCTGAGGAACAGTACTTAGGGCTTCAACAATTTTGACTCTTTCTAACAGCTCTATTACGAGGCGGAGCAGAGCTTGCAATTTTTCTCCATCTTGATCAGCATGAAGCATCACAAAGCAACACCACCTATAAAATAAAATCCATTTATTTTCAACAGTCAGAGAAATGTGTCAGAAATAAATAAATTAAGGAAATCAACTGCCCATGCTCTATAAAAATAATCCCCAAGCTAGCTGAATAAAAT
>PVIC010027466.1:0-23839 GCA_004025085.1 Thryonomys swinderianus
GGGATTGAACTCAGGTCCTTGCGCTTGTGAGGCAGGCGCCGGAACCACTGAGCTAACCCTCCGGCCCCCAATTACAAATTATTTTTAAAAAGAATCCACTGTACTGCTAATATTTTCCCAACAGTCCATTTAGTAGTGTTGCAGAAGGGACTTTCTAACAAACAGTTAAGGTACATGCTGTGGAGCACACGGCCAAATAAATCTGAGCAATGAAGGAGAAAAGGCTGCATAAATCCACAGCTGTCATGATCACTGACCAATCGGTATCGTTCTGTTACATTCAAAACAGCTCCAATTGTTGGTTGTACGATATATTTTCCCTGTCAGCCATGAGAGCAAAATCAGTTGTGTATACCTTTGGAGAGACCAAGCATCTAAAGCACTTTAGCCATCAGCAGAGAAAGGCGGACGGCGCCTCGCCCAGGAGGGCCGGGCTCTCCTTACTCCGTGCTCAGGCAAGAGCGAGAGAGCAGCGGGCGAGCTCACCTCATCCTCCCTCTTCCAAAGGCGTCTCGGTGCCGGCGACCGACCCTCCGCTGCGGGAAGTGATCAGGCGCTTCGGCCTGAGGAGAACTCAGAGTCAAGGAGAGAGGAAGGGGAAGCCATGGGATAATTGCTTTGCTTTCAGCTCACTGCAGAGAGGAAACACGGAGCAGATAATATAATGCATAGGCATCAAAAAAGGATCATTCCTTAGGGTAAACGGTGGAGAGGGAGGAAAGAAGGCAGGAACAGCCCTCCCCACACCCCTCGGAGGTCTGCACATCTGTGTAAAGTATGAGAAAATTCCAATGGAAGGAGTGCGGATGCATATTTAATATGAGAATTCATCTTTAAACTATCTGAAACGCCGCGGCTTTTGTAGGACGCAAGAGGACCACAGAGACCATCTTTCTTTTATTCTCACCATAAATCAGTATGTTGCTGGCTGCCGCACAGCGGGCAGTCTGAGAACTAGATCCAGCACGAAAGGCCGCCCGCCCGGAGTTCACCGTGACTTAGATCACTAAAACATATGTAACCTACTTTTCCCTGGTTCAAAGAAAAAAATAAGTAAAACACAAAAGGGAGAAGGAGATCCCCCAACTAAGCGGCACGTCGGTGGAATTCTGAGTCCACACTCAGGGCGTAACCACCGCACAGCGCGGGCGACTGAGCGGGGAGCTCGCTTGCTCTCTCTCCCTCACATCTTCGCGGCCTCAGGAGGGGGAGACACGGGTGAGACCCCTTGGCGGGTCAACGAGTCGTTTCTGCAAATAATATTCAAGTAATTTAAATGTAGGCCCTCTGTCTACCTCAACCCCTGCATGGAGAAAAATGCAAAGATGAATTCGCCACTCTTAGAACGGTTCATTCTGTTGGGCCCCATTTGAGCGAGAGCCGGTCTGATTCCAGGAGCGGGCTGAGCACCGGGTCTTCCCTGGCGGCTCTACCCGGGGCTCTTCATCGACTGCTGTGGAGCGAGGCGGAAGGGTGCAGCGCGGCTGTGCTTCGTGGCTCTCCAGATCGCAGCAGTCCGTGCAAATCATAAGCTTTTAAAGCTCATTGTTTCCTTGTCACTCTGGTAGCTGAAGATGTTTTGAATAAAAGCAGCTGGTTACCCTTTCCTTCTCAGGAGGAGTAGATTAGAGAAATGGTACCAAAGAGGACAATTCTGAAAAAAAAAGCAGACTGTCGACTGAATGAGACATTTGAAAAACTCTTGGAAAATATTTCCTATGGTGGTTTATAGTTTGTGACTATACAGCATACATTGCTGTTAGTGAACTTCAGATAATAACCACAATGATTTCAAAAGAGGGCTGAGAAGCAGTGATACCAATACACCTGGTAAACTCTTTTCTCAGTTGTCAGAACTCCCCAAAGTTCAAGGTTAGAGTCTTTGTTGAATTGCCATTATTTTCTTAAAGTATGCCATCCTGCCCATATAATTTTGCTTTTATTTTTCAACCATCTATTTATGGTCTACAATCTCTTAAAATGATTTTTTTGTATCTTTACTATAAAACCACAAAAGCATAAATCTTAGGAATCTGGGTTCTCTCGTGGATTTACATTTAATTAGCTGTGTAAGTGCAAGCTGGGTCATTATGAAAGATATGTGTTATAATTTCTAAAGTTCCTTTCAGTTCTAAAGTTTTCAGCTGCTAATACTATTTCTACCAAACTGTTGCTACTTCAGTGATGAGTCTATGCTATGAACTAATGCTGTACTCGAGATAGTGCATATGCCAAAAAAGAAAAGAAAAAAGCGATTAACTTTAAAATGTATATTGTATTTTTGCATATATAAACTCATCATAACAAAGGTGTGGGACATATATTCCTGTAGGAATTGTAATTAAACAATTAGGAAAGATTTTCAAGACCAACCAATCATCAGATGGCAATGTCAATAATTGAATTTGAACTTAAATTGCTAGAAAGTGTACAAGCTTTCAGCAGCCATCACCCATCTATTAACAAGCTCTTACAAACATGAAAAAATGGAAACTATTGTTCTCCACATTTCACTTTTTATCAAAGGAAAAGGTCAACGGTGATATTTCTCTTAGATTTCAAGTTTCTTGAAGAAAATGCTTTCTATTCCCACTTCAGTGATGGAATCTTCAACACTGAATGTTTTCAACAATCATTGGATGAATGAGTACATGAACTGCCTTATAAGTGATAAGTAGCTCAAAATTTATCTAACACTCAATGAGTTTTTCAAAGCCATGTTTTATTTTTATTCTTGGAAAAGTAGAACTGGGGAGATAGCTCAAGTGGTCCCACACCTAACTTGGAAAAGTAGTATGATTTTATTTTTTCATTACTAGAAAGAATATATCATGGTTCCAAAATAATTTTGTAAAACATTTAAAAGAAAATTTCCAAAAATTTGTGGATTCCAATATCTAGTGGCAAAATTTTAATGTAAGACAGTCACATCCATATATAGCATATCATAATTCACAGCAATAATTACAACAAAATATGCATAACATTGATAAGATCAAATGATTTATAACTCATGTAATTTAGAGCATTCAGGAAACACTGCTATTATAGGAAATTTTCAAGATGAGTAACCATTTAATTCAAATATGTATCACTACATTCATGATTGATATATTCAACAAATATGAATCAATTATTTGATAGAGTCATCAAAAGTCCAATTTTCCTACATTAATATCTCATCTTTTCTTTCTTCCTACAAGTTGATTAAAGAATTACAAGTTTTACAATACTTAAATTTATCACATGATCACATTCATCTTTGCAGATTCATTACAGTACATCATGTATATTGGTTCTTGTGGTTTCTCCTTACCCTACCTCCTCTTCCTCCCCACTACTCTTTTATATTTACAAAAACTTTGTTTCTATTTTTTCCTTCTTTTCTCATATTTTTCCTTCCCTTCTCTCTTTTCCCCCAATGCCTCTCCTCCACTACTTCCCTACCCTTTTGTACCTTTACTACCTATTTTACATTATCCATTCAACATTTTGGTCCTCATTTGCTATTCAGCATTTACACATGTGTGTCCTATTTATTTCACTTAAGAGTATGGCCTCAAAAAGAATCCATTCAGCTAGTGTCTTTAATTTATCATTCTTTATGGCTAATCCTCCATTTTATTAAACACACACACACACACATACACACACATCTTCTACATCCATTCTCCAGTTGATGGGCATTTGGGCTATTTCCAAGACTTAGCTATCACAAACTGTGCAGTTATAAACATGGGTGCACACATATCACTGTGGCATGATGCTTTTAATGCTTTGGGGGTTGTTACCCAGAAGGGGAAGAGTTGGGTCAAATGGGATCTCTAATCCTAGTTATTTGAGGAATCTCCACACTGATTTCCAGTCTTTACTCCTACCAACAGTAGAGAAGGACAGCCCTGCCATTGGTTGATTTTTTGGTAGTAGCCATTCTTTGAGGAGTGAAGTAGAATCTCAGTGTTGTTTTCATCTGCATTTCTCAAATGACCAGTCTTGTTGAGTATATTTTTATAGGTGTATTTGCTGTTTTTTCACCTTCCTCTGAGAAATGTCTATTCATTTCAGGTGCCTTTTTTTCAACTGGGTCTTTAAGTTTGGGGGTTTTATTTTTTTAAAGTTCTTTATACATTCTAGATAATGGTCCTTTGCCTCAGGAACTACTGATTAAATTTTTTCCCACGTTATAGTCTGACCTTTTGCTCTGCGGGTGGTTTCTCTTTTTGTGGAGAAGTATTATAATAAAAAGAAATCCCGGTGGTTGATTCTTTTTGTTAGTTTCCATGCTACTGAGGTTTAGTTTATGAAGTCTTTTCCTGTGTCAATGTCTGTAAGAGTTCTACGTAACCTATCTTCCAGCAGGTTCAGCGTTTCTGTTTTAATTATTAGATCTTTGATACTTTTCAATTTTAGTTTAGTGCATGGTGGAAAATACTGGGTCTAACTTTGATATTTTGCACTTTGAAACCCATTTTTTTCCAGCACCATTTGTGAAAGAAGCTATCTTTCCTCCAGTGAGGGTGTTTGGTTCCTTTTTCAAACATGAGGTAGTGTAGTATCTCTGGAGCTGTTTCTGCATTGTCTACTCTCCTCCATTGTTCCTCGGGTTTGTTTCTTTTCCAGGAACATGCTATTTTTTATCACAGTGACTTTCTAGTATTGTCTCAAGTTGGGGAATTGTGATACCTCCTTCAGTGTCTTTTTTACCTAGAATTGCTTTTGCTATTCTATGTCTCTTTTGGAATTTTTCTCTATTTCTGTGAAATATGCTGTTGGTATTTCAGTTCAAGAAAGTGTGGTGATAGTGGACATCCTTATCTTGTTCCTGACTTTATGGTGAAAGAGTTCAGTTTTTGAACTTTTAGTATGATGTTGGCTGTTGGTTTTTCATAGATGGCTATTATCAGGTTGAGATAGAGGCCTTCTGTCCCAAATTTCTGTTGGGGTTTTATCAAGCATGCTAAACCACTTTTATATGGAGTTACAAAACTAAATAACCTTTAAGTAATAGGTGTTGCTATTCAAGCATTTCAATAGGCCATGAAGTTCTTCATTTTAAATCCATTGTACAAAATGCAATCTATATTCCACTGTCTTTTTTTAAAAAAATAAAGCTTAGATGAAATTTTGCTCAGATTATTTCTGTCCATGTGAGCACTATGCTCCAAATTTCTGGTAGATAAAAGTAAAGAGTTAAGATATCTGAAGGGCTTGGGATTTAGCTCAAGTGGTACCATGCCAACCTTGAACGCACAAGGGCCTGGGTTCAATCCCTGGTACTGCAAAATAAATAAATAAATAAATAAATAAATAAATAAATAAATAAATAAATAAATGAAGAAGAAGAAGAAGAAGAAGAAGAAGAAGAAGAAGAAGAAGAAGAAGAAGAAGAAGAAGAAGAAGAAGAAGAAGAAGACTTCTGAAAAAACAAGATGCTATATTATTAAAGATATTTAAAATGTATACACACATATCCACATACCAGGAGGATATGAAAACATTGTGGTAAGAGGACAAAGACAATGGAAGAGGGGATGAGAGCTGTGAAAAGTGAAGAGCTAGAAAGCAAAAAATCAAAATTCAGTTAGCAAACCCCAAAAAGTTAAAACTCAAAGTAGCACTTAAAGGAACCCAGAAGCAACAGAATTGATAGTGCAGAACATCCCCTCTCAGAAATTGGTCTTGTATTTCTGGAAATCAGGAGGAAAGTGAGAACAAGTGAGAGAAAATCAGTGAAAAAAAAAAAAAGAAACAAATCAAACTAGAGTATTAAAGTTAGGCTAAAACCTCTAGCCATTCTGTGCCCTGGGGGAAGATGAAAGATATGGTCTCTGCGGTGAGTAGAACAGAGTCCTTGGACACCAAATGATAAGCCCAGACCCCAGGCCTATCTAGGCTCTGGAGTATTCTTGTCCTAAAAACATAACATTAAGTCAAAACCTACCTATGAGCTTTCCAATCTCTCACCCTCTTTCCTGCTTGGCTTCCTGAATGCCAGCAAGCAAGGTTGTAAGGTCAAAGCAAAAGATTAGAAAACTCTCCCCTGAAGACTCTGATCTGGCCAAGTCAAAATGCTGATACATATTGTCAGTTAATCCTACAGCAAACCCTAAAGTGAGTAGACTCTTCCCACATATGGAAAATTTTCAATCTTAAATATGAGCTAAGGAGCAAAAGTAGAAGATATTTTTAATTTAATTTAATTTAATTTATTGGTACATTTTATATATACACATTACAGTTACACTCCACATTAAGAATTGTACCACTATGTGACATAACTTAATTCTTTTTTCCCTTTACCCTACCAGCCCTACAGCCCCACCCCTATATACACAAGCTTTGTTTCCTTTTTTTATCATCAATTTTTTTCTTTCCCCTCATTATTTACCCCTAAACCCCATTTCCCTTTGAATATTTACTATTTCACAGTATCAATCATGCATTCTAGAACATGTTTACAACTTCAGTTTCTCATACCAGAGAAAAGATACAATATTATATTTATATATCTGTGACCTATTCATTTCACTTATGAGTATGTCCTTAAGGTATGTCCATGTCAGTAAAAATAGCTCAACCTCATCATTCTTTATGGCAGAGTAATACTCCATTTTATTTTAAAACCACATATTCTTTATCCAGTCTAGTGTTGATTGGCATTTGGGTTGTTTCCAAGATTTAGCTATTATGAACTGAGCTGCTATAACCATGGATACATATATATCACTGTGATATGAACCTTGTAATTCTTTTGTGTATATCCCCAGCAGGGTCAAAGGGAACCTCTAATCCTAGTTTTTCAAGGAATCTCCACACTGATCTCCATGATGGTTGTAGCAGTCTACATTCCCACCAACAGTGGAGAAGGGTTTCTTTTTTCTCCATAACCTCACCAGCATTTGTTGTTGGCTAATTTCTCAACCTAATAAGTGCTATTTATGAGAACCAACAACCAGCATCATCCTAAATGGTCAAAAACTGAAATCTTTCACATTAAAATCAGGAACAAGAGAAGGTTGTCCACTGTCACGGCTCCTATACAATATAGTTCTAGAAACATTAGTCACAGCAATTAAACAAGAGAAAGAAATAAAAGGAGCAAAGATAGGAGAAGAAGTTAAACTGTCATTATTTCCTCATGACGTGATATTCTATCTAGAAGATCTTAAAAACACCACTAAACAACTGCTAGACTTAATCACTAAATTTAGTAGCATAGCGGAATACAAGATCAATGCTCAAAAATCAATTCCATTTTTATACAAAAATAACAGATTGAGAAAGAAATTGGGGAGTTAGTTCCTTTCACAATAGCACCCCAAAAACTGAAATATCTAGGAATCAAACAAAGGAGGTAAAGGACCTCTAATCTGAAAACTACAACCCTCTGAAAAAAAGGAGATTGAAGAGGATATCAGAAAAAGAAGAAGATATTTTAAAACAGCTTCTGAGATAAAAGTAAAATAAGGGCTGGGTGGCCTGGAGATTTAGCTCAGTGGTTCCAGTCCCTGTCTAGCAAGTACAAGGTCCCTGGTTAGATCCCTGGTTATCACATACAACAATACTGGGCATAGTGACTCACGCCCACTAACAATCAGTGCTACATACCACAAATGCCAGGTTTGGTGGCTCAAACCTGTAGTCCAGCACTCAGGAGTCAGAGGCAGGAGGATTGCTAAGTTTGAGGGTTTCCTGAGCTACATAGTGAGCTTAGGGCCAGCCTGAACTACAAAGCAAGACCATGTCTCAAAAAGAAAAACAAAAACAGAACAAAACAACAAAAGAAAAAAAATAGGGCCAGGGATTTAGCTCAGTGGTTCCAGCATCTGCTGGTAAAGCAAAGTCCTGAGTTTGATCCCCGATACAACATACCACAATGCCAGGCTTGGAGGCTCATGCCTGTAATCACAGTACTCAGAAGGCAGAGGTGGGAGGGTTGCTATGAGTTCAAAACTAGACTGTGCTACATAGTGAGTTCAGAGTCAGTCTGAACTGCAAAGTGAGACCCTGTTTTAAAAAAAAAAGGCAAAAAACAAAAAAAAAATTGAGAGAAACAAAAACTAATAAATGTTTGTCATGAAAAAGTTTAATATCTTCAAAAAAGAAATGCAAAACTGTTTCCACATAAAAATGATAAAAGGAGTTATCAGAGAACTAGTTTTCAATATTTAAAAATAAACCAGGCATGGTGGCTTATGCCTGTAATGCCAGCACTCTGGAGGCAGAAGCAGGAGGACTGCTGAGTTCAAGGCTTGCCTGGGCTACATAGTGAGCATCAGGATCAGCCTGAGCTACAAAGTGAGACCCTGTCTCAAAAAACAAAAAAACAAAATGAACAACAACAAAAAGATTTAAAAATAAGCTAAAAGAAATTAAGGCTTTAATAAGAAAAGAATCAGAAATCATAGTTAAGAAAATCTTCCAGAAAAAAATAAACAATAAAAAGATGAAATATAAGCAGAGAAAAATACAAGAAAATCTGAGGTTAAAACAGGAAATCAGCTCTGAAAAAACATAAAAATATAATAAACAACTTCAAAAATTAAAAGACATGGATATCAAGACAACAAATATGAATAATGATAAATCTATAAAAGACATATTCTTGTGAAACTTCAGAAAAAGAGACTTAATTTGCAGTAAATGAAAGCAAAGAAAAAAAGAAAGAAAGGAAAAGAAAAACAAAGAAAAAGAAAAACAGAACATGAATGAATGATTGGATATAACAAGATCTTTTAACTTCTCAACATGAGTTCTAAATGCTAAAGACAAGCAGAAGCTGAAATATTGTAACAAAATAATTTCTGGGCTAAAATTTTCTAATGCATGATGTATTATACCTTTGCAAATAAACATGCTCTTTAAATTTTTTTCTGAGTCAACATTCTGCAGAAAGAGTGCAATCAAGAACCTTCTTCTGAAAAACCTATTGAAAGATGTAGGTCAAAATTACGATGTTAAAAGGATGGGAGGCGGGAAATGTGCGCTAATTGCCTTGAATTATCTCCTGTAGCAGAAGAACAGTACACAGTCGAGAAAGTAGATATAGAGCCAAAAGTATATTCTTTAAAATGAGAAAATTTAAAAAGCTAACAGGTTTTTTAAATAGTTGAAAATTATTTGTGCCCTCTGAGAAGGACATGGGATTTCAGACTGAGGGAATGAATCTAAATATACATGTGTAAGTTTAAGGAGAAAAAATAAGTTCAATAGGAGATAAATCATTAGTTTGCTATAATAACAAATAATAATAATAAAATTATACTGAGGACCATATACTCATGCAGTTTATTTATCTATATACTTGAAGCTCATAGGAATTAGAATTAGCTGAATACTTTCTCTCCCTCTGCAATACATGGCCTTGGAGAGGTGATAGTCATTTAGGCATTTGTTTCACATCAACCAAGAAAATCATATAATCGTTGGCTGGTGTCTGAGACTGACTTCTAGTAAGTAAATGTTGTCACACATTAACATTGATTTTGTGTTTCCAGTGCTTTTATTTTGTTAAAAAGTGCTTTTCTGCCTTTCTATCTATACTAAAAGTTACCTATTCATGTCCCCCGCCCCCCGCCCTGCTATGCCTCTCTGGCTCCTCTGTCCCAGGTTAGTCATTTTTACATTTGTTTTGCCTGATTTTGGCTTCTAACATATGTATAAGTAGGAAAGAAGAGGGTCGCTGCTGATACCATAATGATTTAGAAAATGAGGCCAATACAACATTTTCCCAAATAACTCACAAAAATACTCCATTGAGAAACAATATGGCGAAGTTGTTATGAAGCCAAATTCTACTGCTCTAGTACGTGAGTTCAGATCTCAGTTCTATGCTGTGATTTTGGATGTGTTCTTCACTCTCCGTATTTTCAATTTTTTTCAACAACAGTTCCTCTGAAAACTGGTGTGAGCATGCAATGATCTGATGTGTTTGTATCATAGAAGTGTCTAAAGCACAGGTGAAACATTCATTATTACAAAGACTAATGAATACTTTTGGTCACCGTATATGCCTATAAATAAAGGAGAAGAGCAGATATTAGGAGAATGTACAAGCTCTCTTAATATATAAAGGTAGTATTTTCCCTTTAGTAATGGAGCTCTTTACTCTTGAAAAGTATATTGCGGGTGCAGCAAAGCACACATTTTGTGATTATGATATTAAGATGCTGGTTCCTTATTACTCCAGATGTCTACCATCTGGCTAATCCAAATGGTGAAGCTGCAAGAGCTCACACCTCTCCACTGGATGCTTGGTGTGATGATTGATTGATCGTGTCCCCTACATGGGCTCGGCATGGTTACAGTATGGAAGCACACATCGTCTAAGGGATCATTCTGACCACAGTGCCATGAAAGGGAAGCCAAGGAGGAGGAATTGTTCCTGTGTCCTTTGGGGGGACTCTACTCTTTCATTTTGGAGATCATCTCCCGGCTTTTAGCACAGACGCCCCAGCCTCCAGCATGGACTCACGTCAGCTTCCCAGTGCAGAACCTGCAGATCCTGATACAGTCTTGCTTGGGACGATACAACGAGCAGGAGGCCTTCTTCTAGGGCCTTCGGCTCCCCCGAGCACGGGCGTCCCTCTTTCCCGACTGACTCTGTGGTCAGCCAATGTAAACCAAGCTGAATATGCGTAGACATTTGTATTGTATCTTCTACTATATGTTTCCCTAGTTACGACTGGCACACTTAATAAATATGATTTGTCATGAAAACTTGACAGTCCATGGGTTCGTGATTTTAAAATATTTGATACTGTCAATTTTTTTGCTGCCTCTCAATTATAATGATTTAACTGAACAGTTTTAAAATGTGAGTCTTGCAAAGATCATACAGTACTTATACAGGAAAGACATAAAGCTGCTCAGAAGAACTGGTCATACACAAATTCGCCATGCCAGCTGACATAACTAAGAAGGCATTAGTGAAATTGGCCAGCATAGTGAGAGTATCACTTAGGAATTCCTGTTTGAAAATTGTAATAGCCTCCTAAAAGGCCTACGTACCTTTAATCTCTCTTACAATACTATATACTTACTATATGGAATCTTTTTGGATACAGATATAATCATAGCAGAACCTATTAAAATATTTTTAATGAAACCTTAATAGTTATGGGAAACTGATTTCCCCTACATGGCATGGTAAGTATTCCAAGTATAGTACAACCGCATCTATTTTTTTTTTTTTTGAGTACTAATTGAGGGTTGCCTCGGCTTTGCAAGAAACAGCCCCACAGAACATTTGATCCTTCAGGGCGACCTGTGTAAGCCACCCAATATCAATAATCATACTGAAATACTAGGGTTTCTCCTCCCACTCTACAGGGAACCCCACCATTGTCTTTCCAAAGTACAGCAGTATCTTATTTTCTGCATCAATTATCACTTCTTTTAAAATATGGCTTATTTTTCCAAAACTCATGGAATGTTTCTTTTCAGTGCTTCTTATATTATTTATCAGATATACTTCAGTGCTCTTTAAATGCTGTCACACATTGCCTGTGCTTATTACGACCAGAAGGTAGGCTCTTAGAGGAAATTGTCTTATCTTGTAATTATTCTCTGTAAAAAAATAATCTGTAAGATTTACTAACATGCTATGAATATAAATAATGCTTAGCACTTATTAAATAAATTGAATTGTATTGATCATAGTTGCTCAAATATTCCTTCAAAATTAGTTACTGAAATTAATGTTAAGAGTTATAAGCTGTCTCCTATTTTATGACATAACGTTGAATGATTTTCTAACACAAAATATTTGGAAATGTAACAGTTGAGTGATCCAGGGTAGAAGACACTCATTTCATCTCTATTAATCCTCCAAATTAATATTGGAAAAATATTTTATGTTGAGGTTACTGGGTAACACAAACTGTTTTGGTTTAATTATCAAATAAAAATATGAATCAGAGAACTCACTTAATATTGCTGCTTGCAACAAACTGTCACAAACTTAGTACCTTAAAAATCACCCCTTTTTTTCTTACAGTTCTGGAATTTAGAGGTCTCACAGGGCTAAAACTGAAAAGTCCGTTGATTCTCATTCCATTCCAAATTTCTAGAGAAAATTCATTTCTTGCTCTTTCTGGCTTTCTTTGGCTCATACCTCCATTTTTTTTTTCATTTCAAAATCAGCAAAAACTATTTTCCCATTTTATGGAAGTATGATTGACAAATACAACTGTACATATGTAAGGTATACAAAATGATGTTTGATTATCACAAACTAACAAATTTTAGGTCGTGTAGTTATCAGTTTGTGTGGGTGAGAGGACAATTGAGATATACTTTCTTAGCAAATTTAAGTACAAAACTATTAATAACAGTAGTCACTATACTGTACATCAGATTAAGATGTTCATCTGACGAGTATTTGTATTCTCTGAGCAATATCTCTCTTTTTGTTCGTGACCATCTATGTTTTCATAACAGCCATCCTACTGCCTATTATTATGAACATGGCTTTTTTTTCCAGATTCCATATATAAGAGAGAGAGCACATTAATAGGATTCTGAAAGAAAAAATAATAGCATGTATTTAAGGGGTGGGGGGTTGTGGGTGGGTAGGGATATGGGTAAAAATGAGAATTAACTTCTGTCATATATTGGTACAAATTCCCAATGTTGAGTGTGATTCTCAACTGTATATAAAATGTACCAATAAAGAATTCAATTTTTTAAAAGTATAAAAAATATTTCAGGGAGACTCCAACAGAAAGTCCAGAATTTGTTTATAAAATTCTTCTATCTTTGTTAGTCATCTGAAGGCACTTGATGTATGCTAGCTATTTTTATTAACTTTTAATTTTAAAATATCAGCAATGTTAGAATACTATTATTACCTTGAAAGATCATGATTCTCTTCTAGAAAAATATTTACATTTAAAATTGCATCAGATGGTTTATGCCCAAGAAAGATTCCTGCTATGGAGATGGTCTTCCCATAATTATCAAATTAAAAATTAGGACTATGTATCTGAAAATGGTTGCTCATTTACTGTGGAAAGTCAGTGTGACCATGCAGTGAGCAGAGACTGAGGAGACTGAGATGGTTGCAATCGGTGTGGCAGAGAAGACAAAGACATGAGAGTATCCCAGAGACCTGGAAGACACTAGGCTTCATTTTTTGCTTGATTCCTTATCAACACATGAGTGAGAAGAAATCACTTGAGGCCAAGAAGAAATGATTAGAAAGGACGGTCAGCAATCATCACATCTTTCACTGCTGTATTCATACTACACAAAGTAGGGGTGATTCCAAATAGAGGAGGCCTTGGGCAGAGGTCTCTGAAGAGTCATGTGCTGAATGCTGATAAATCCGTACCAGACTAAATGCTGTTCCGTCGCTATTTGGTTCTTAAATGTTGCATAATATCTAATGCTGTGAAAACGAGGTGCTCAATCGACCAATGTTCAGAAGGAGAGCTTTTGACGGATGTTTGAAACATGGGGGCTCTGATCTCATGAATGGAGTAAGCCCTATACAGATTCATAGCTCAGAGGGCTCTAGGAAGGAGGTGGAACCTTCGGGAGTCAGAGGAAACGGGCCATTTGGGATCTGCCTTTGAAGGCTGTATTTTGTCCCTTTTCTTGTCCCTTTTGCTTCCTTTCCACCATGAAGTGAGCAACTTGGCGCCAGCACATATTCTACCATGATGCCTGCCTCACCATGGCAGTCAGTAGTGGGCCCTACTCATAACAGCCTGGGCCTCAAAAACCAAAATAAACCCATCTTCCTTTCAAGTGCTTTACCTTAGGTATTTCTTCACCACTCTGTGACTGTAAAACTGATCAATGCATGTTCTGGATGCCTTAAAAAAGTACAAAATGTTCCACCTGATCACTTTTTTTTTTTTGAGACGGGGTCTCGCTTTGTAGTTCATGCTGGCTCTGAGCTCACTATGTAGCCCAGGCAAGCCTCAAACTCAGCAATCCTCCTGCCTCTGCCTCCTGAGTGCTGGGATTACAGGCATGAGCCACCACGCCCGGCACTGCCACCTGATCACTTTTTAAGCTACATGACAGCATGAAATCTAATACTCTTAAAAGGAACATATCAAAATATACCTCCCATTCATGTAAAATACGCAACAAACATAATCACACCTAACATTTTTAGTTATACAGAAAAGAAGAAATATGTTTACCCATGACCAGGAAAACTATACAAAAGCAGATTGAAAACAAGAAAGAAGATATATAGAATGAAACCGAACACACCTTAAAATAATTAGTATTTGTTTTTTAACTGTGCTTAATGATATCAAGAAAATATAAACTTGGTAAGAATAAAAGTATAGATTGTAAAAATAACCCATGTAGACCATGTACATATGAATAATTCAGTATACAAATGGACAAAGCACCAGGATTTATGAGAAACTAGATTCTTCAGAAACAATACTGAATGGAGAAAGAATTAGAATTATCAAAAATGGCACTAATTCCACGCAGTATGTGTGCTTGTGTAAATACAAGTATAAACACAGAAGTATTTGTTTAAATATAACAAGTTTTTCAACTTGTACCCTAAGGTGAACTAAATATATTTATTAAATTATACTTCAATGAAGACTTTTAAAAGAAAATAACTGCATTATTTTATGAATATAACTTACTTCCAATCAAACAATATTAATTTAAATTTTAAAATAATATTTAAGATTTGGTTCAGAATAATTTTAGTGTTTGATGCATAGCATTGTTTTACTATAATACTGTGTACATTATTCATGAACTGATAGATAAGTTTGTGTTTACTTGTCTCTTTTTATTTATTTATTTATTGTTTTGTCTGTCTGTTTGTTTTGGAGCACAGGGACTCAAACTCAGAACCTTACTTGGCCAAACAGGCACGCAGTGCCAGTGAGCTATGTCCACGGCTCTTTTGTGTGTGGGCTGTCTGTGCATGTTTACTTTTAAAAATTAAAATTAGACCATTATCTCTATAAAGTATCCTTAAATAATGTAAAAACCATATGCTTGTTAAAAATATTATAAATTAGAAATTTTTAGGAAGTCAAAACATATTGTTAATTTGTATTTATTTCCTGGAAATCAGTAGAAAGTATTAAAAAGTTAGATTTCTCAAATTCAATGTGAACCCTAATATTTTCCCTTGTGAGTACGTTAACTTATTCTCACTTTTTCACTTATCTATTATAAAAGTATATTTTAGGTCCATTTATCCAGAAATTATGTCCTTAATTAAGCATTCTTTGTTTTTGAACTCATTTTTATTTTGATAAATATCATTTCATTTCCAAATACACACACACCCTCTCTCTCTCTCTCTCATACACACACACACACACACACACACACACGCACAGGCAATTAAAATCTAAATTTATCTTAAGGGGGAATTTCATAGGTTTTAACCACTGTTTTTGAAGCTCCAATAATTACCTGAAATCTTGAAAGCATTTCAAAACAGAATTGTTAAAATTGGAAGAAAAATCCCTATGGAATATCCCATAAGGTAAAATATATTTCTATGCTAATTAGCGACTAATGAGTAACCTATGATCTTCTTTCAAGTGAAGAAACACTGTTCCAGGAGTTTCATCTCCACCTAGTCTAAAGAATTCAAGAAACAACCTTTTTTTTTTTCTAGCAATTAATTGGGCAAGATATGTACCCCCTCTTTTCAATGCTTTGGATTGCAAGGACAAGCTGATCATCGATCTGGGAATATTCTGGAAGGCCTAAATCTAAGCAGGCTGCAGGTAAGTCAGATAAGCATCAGCTGTGAGTTAGAGGCCTCTAAAATTTTGGTCTTCACCCCTTAAAATAGCTGCAGTATTGATTTTCCATTGCCTTTTAAATACAGCTCCTCTCAGCAAATAATTATTTACAAGAGTTTTCCTTGAAAACAGAAATCATCTTTCAAATGTGTGTTCTAGACAAAATAAAACTGGCCAACCATGATTAGCTAATATCCAAGTAAAACTTAGCTTATAAGATTAGCCCCAGAAATGCTCAGTGTACAGAGCAAGTTGGAACAATGATGGAACGAGAGGTAAAGCTGATCATCCAAGCACGGGCATTTTAGCTACTTTCCCAAAGCACATGCTCAGGCACCTTCTCACTATGACTTTTTCAACATTAGTTTCCATACATTTTTCAAAGGTTTCCTTCTCCCAACCACAACTTTCTACCTCAACAACCACCCTTTACAGCCTTAGTACCTGCTGGCCAACTCTTTCCCTAATTTTTACATCTCCTCTTATTGTAGCCATTATTGCTAACTTTCACATCTGAGTGTGTGTGTGTGTGTGTGTGTGTGTGTGTGTGAGAGAGAGAGAGAGAGAGAGAGAGAGAGAGAGAGAGAGAGAGAGAGAGAGAGAGAGAGAGAGAGAGAGAGAAATTAGGGATTAAATACGGGGTTTCCAGTCCTTTTTATTTTTATTTTGAGAGACACTCTCTTCAAATTGTCCAGGCTGGGTTTGAGTTCGGGACCCTCCTACCTCAGTCTCGTAAGTTGCTGGAATTAACTAAGTCGTGGTGACCACATTAACTCTTTTTTACTTTCTGAACAATTCTTTTTGTCCTGATTCTTCTCAATTTTTCTGTTGTTAAAAGTTGCCATTACTTAAACCCAAAACTTCCCTTCCTTCTCTAAATCAGCCCAGGCCTGACCATTTCAAAACTTTGTCGACTGCCTACTACAAATGCATCCCAAACTGGCAGCTTCCAACACAACCACCCTTTCCTACTGTGTTATATTTCCAACCACTTGCATATTTCTTGCAGGGCTGCAGGGATTTCAAATTCTTCATGGAAAAAGTAAGTTATTTTCTTTGAATAGTTCCTGATCTTGATTTTTTTTCTTTTTTTTCCTCCAATTCAAGCTCAACTTGAATATTCACATTCAGAATCGTATTATGTTCTCTCTCTCTTTGTTCTCCCAAGCTGTCGTTAAGCTCTACAGACATTTTCTTACATTGAGGCCATGACGATGTTCTCACTTTCCATATCTAGGATCATCTTGCTCTTTCGTATCCTCTCTGCTTACTGTTGCAACAGCTTCTCTCCTCTTTTAATCAAAGCATGATTACAAAATTAACTCTGTACCTCTGATTCTCTTCAAAGAAATTTAAATGGCATCTTGTTTTTCATCAATAAAGTGTCCCAATTGTACATGTGGAGACATGTAATTGAATTTCTACCTGTTTTTAGAGTTCTCTCATTCAGCTCTGCTACTTTCTTTAAATCCATCCTGGATGACTAGAAATCTTTGAGCATACTCTTTCTCAGTCCCCTAAGATCTGAGTATCAGTCTCCCTTTCCTCTGGCTGTGCTCCATATTTGAGGGCTCAGTTTATGTAGTTGTGAATTCTGCTTAAAGCCTCCCTTATTCTCCAGAGAAAAGATCTCTCCCAACATAAACACATTTTCACACACATTTACACCTTGTATTTTATCTTCACTGATATTTTACACACTTCTGAAGGTGACACTAGGCCTTACTTTTTATAGCCTTTAATATATAGGGTCACTAAGTGATCTGATGAAATAAGACACAATGGGAAGGAGAATCCAGGAAGCTCTGTTATCAATGTTGAAGAGAGGAGGTTCTTACAATACTAGTATTATATCACCTGCTTGTTATTTTACCAGTAGTGCACTGGATGCTATTATACAAGTTTTCACATAACTTGAACTGTTCAAATATAATACACTAGATGGTATTTTATAGGCTTGATGTATTACAACAATATAAAATTTCACCAATTCTGATTGACAGATAAAAGGGTAAAGAATATATATAATATATATTTTTATATTTTATATATATATATATATATATATATATATATGAATACACACACACCATTAGGTTCTTCCTTCCTCTTGAATTCATCCATAGATAATTTATAAAAGATGAGTGGGGGGTAACTCCCAAGTTTATAAAATGTATATGCAAATCTCAATAAGGCAACCAGAAAAAAAGTTCCCAAGTCCATAGTAAAAACTTCTAAAGTATTTTTTTTAATTTTGGTTTTTTGTTCCATTTCAAACAACAAGGGAGGGACAAAGATGCCAAAGCCAGGTTGAGTCTATGGGCTGGGAGACTGATGGCTCCTGACGGAAACCATTTGAGCACTAAGTTCAACTGAGGTCCTCTGCAGTAGAGCCTGGCTTTGTGTCTGTGATTCAGTAGTTCCCAGTTCTCTCCAGATGTTTCAGAAGGAAAGCAACAAGATAATCCATGAAGTTAATGGGAATATCACGTTAGTTAATAGCAACATTAAGGGCATTATACGTGGCACTGAGTGTGTCTTTAAAACTCTTACCCTTTATTTTTCTTGTTTATGCTAATCTATGTGGTTTCCATAGCTGTCGAAATACTAATGTAAAATTTAAAAAGTAACAAAAATAAGAAAAACCTTCTAAAAACCCAAACTTAAATCATGAATTTGAGTATTTACTTGCTTTTTAAAAATTCTTATGGGGGCCCAGAGTCTTAAGCATGTTAGGCAACACTGAGCAACTTCCCCAGTTTCATATTTGAGCATTTATTCTTCTGTTATATTTCTCTGGTACATCTGTCTATACCTTTAAAAGAAAATCTGCCTCTCTCTATAACTGATAATACAATGCACCCTACAATGCTGATGTTCAAAGAATATGTGAACTCACAGATTTTTAAAATTGAATGCAGAAGGGTTGTCATCCATACCTACCAGTTAGTTTGCAGGAATAAAACAGATAATGACTTCCAATCTGATGTACAGCTCTGTCTCATCATATCTTTTAAATATGATTGCCTCAGGGTCTGGCAATTTTCAGCATCTCTCAGTCCACATAATCTGTGTCAAGAGTTGCTTATGGAAAAATGATGCTAGTTAATTCATATGGATCTCTCAATCTTCCCTTCTAATCCAGCATATATCCAAGATGAGATTTCCTTTGAGGGTCAAGAGGAAGCCAATGTGTTTTGACGGCCTTACAGGAAATTGAATATTGTGTCTTCAACAATTCTTAGGGATCCTCAGGAGCAATATCATCTCCAATTTGTTTCATATTCATCTACATTATTATGTAGATATTAGAATTTATTTTATTTCTGACAGTAGTTTGCATACGCATGGCAAATAATTTTTAATAACAATTTGAAATCTCACTGAAATGTGTAGGTATTTATAACAGTTTTAGTTTTAGCTTTCCTGAATTTCCCCAATAGTACTTACAAAGATTTTACTGGTGGGTTCTAGAGCCAGCAGGGATAGCAAGTAAGCCAGGTCTCTGTTCACTGCTTTTGTAGGCAGAGAAGAGGAACTTAGTAGAGTGAGACTTCAAATTGTGCAAAAAGGACCCAAGTCCTGGAAGAATAAATCTTTAAGCCAAAATTTATAGAACTACCTGCTTTTTCAATGGCAAGAAAACAAGGTTTTCGACTTTACTAATAATGAGTGGGTGACAATAGCCTCACATGTAACTGCCTTTCATGGAACTTTCTAGAACACAAATGTGTAGCAAGTTAGTCTTAGTTTAACTTTTCCTTCATAATTAACCTCCAAAAACATAAATACTTTCTCTTTGTTTCCTTAATATATATTTTTTTTACTTAACTGTATAAGCAAGAAAATATAAAAAATAATGGGAATAGTCCACTAAGTTTCTCTTGTTTCTGAAAATGTTTCATTACTAGCTATTTGAAAGTTACACAAATAGGTCTTTTTCATGTATTTATTATATTTATAACTGAATTTTGATATTTTCACAATCAGCATTTAGTCTTCTTTCTTGCTCTCTTTAGGTTTCTCCTTTACCACTTCCATTTCCTATTGCATTAGTCAGACTTTGCTGCTGTGAGAACACACGTGCCTCACTGGAGGAAGGTGTATCTTGGCTGGCTGTCTCTGTTTGCAGTTAGCTGACACTCATGGCAGAAACTTCACGGCAAAAGGCCACACTGGAATCGGACCTGCTCACTTCCTGGCAGCAGGAAGCGAGCGCGGAGGAAGCACCTCAGTGAGAGGCAGACCCTCCACAGGCCATAATGAGTGGGTGACGATAGCCTCACATGTGACTGCCTTTCATGGAACTTTCTAGAACACAAATGTGTAGCTGTGACCCATCTCCAGGGGGAGCCCACCTCCTGCAGGCACAGGCAGCTGTGAACATCAGCACATCCATCCAGGGATGAATACAGTGCCTTCCTCCATCCTCTAGCCATCTCTCCAAGGGTCTCTCAATCCAGTCACATTTATGAGTTTGACTGACACACTTGTACACGAGAAGAGAAATTACATGTGGAGGTTTAACAAAACTTTTTGAGGTTCTGGTTGAAGTTCTTTGCTTTTGTTTGTTTAATAGTTTTAAATATTTGGAGTTTTTACTAAAAGAGTAAATACACATGGTTTAATCAAAAAAACATAAATAGAATTATATCAGAGGATTTGCTTTTTGGAGACAGGGTCTCGCGTTGTAGTTCAGTCTGGCACTGAGCTCACTGTAGTGCCCAGGCAAGTCACCGCGAACTCAGCAATCCTCCTGTCTCTGCCTCCCGAGTGCTGGGATGACAGGCGTTGTGGTATGCGGCGTTGATTGTTGGTGGGCGTGTCTCCACGCCCAGCATTTTATGTGGTTACCGGGGATTGAACTCAGGTCCTTGTGCTTGCAAGGCAGGCGCCGGAACCACTGAGCTAACCCTCCAGCCCTCAGAGGATTTTCTTATCCCATCGTCTTATCCAACAGTGGTACCTTGGCTCCTGGACGCTTCTGGTGGTGACCAATTCGGTGCACAAATTCTGCCTCTGGGGAGGAGCACCGCCGCTGTCTTTCCCACGTGACCACAGAGGCAGCCATCTTCCCGAGACTCGCAGGGCTCTTTGACTTGCTGGCGAGGTACCACACG
This sequence comes from Thryonomys swinderianus, assembly GCA_004025085.1. NCBI lineage: Eukaryota > Metazoa > Chordata > Mammalia > Rodentia > Thryonomyidae > Thryonomys > Thryonomys swinderianus. The sequence goes on from PVIC010027466.1 coordinate 20,876, forward strand.
AGGTCTCTTATTCCTAAACTAAACCGTAGTAATTTGTACAAATAAATTCATATTTACAGCCTTTAGGATAAATTTTACTAGTGTTGCACTACATTTTTAGCATGCTGTGTGATTTTTTTTGTGTGCCTTTGCATATTCTTAAGTTTTGTCAATTCTGAGTATCTTTATCACAGGGCTTCATTAAAAAAGAATAATTTTATGGCTTTTTGATGGAGTCATTTATCTCACAGGAAAATTAGAAGTTCCATATTGGTTTCATTTGATAAAATTCACTCAAGCAATTATTGAGTCTGATACTTTTTAAATTTAAGTATAACTTTTATACGATTTTATGAGTTTTTAACCTCTAGTTACTTGTATTTTTTGTTTTACATTTTCTTATCTTTCTTAGGTTCAAATCAATTTTAAAATAATGTAGGCTTGTTGACTTATTAACATAAAGTTGAGTAAAATGGAGAAATATCTAATTTCATCAAATTTGTAATTTCATCAAATTTCCTCTTTTTCTAATGTCTTTATACTTGAGCCACAAATTTTCTTTTTCTCTTGCATGAACAAATATGGTGTTTCAAATGAATTATTTCCTCTAAGAATTAGCTGTCGGTAATCTTGCATTTTTCTGTTCTTTATTAGTTTGCTTTTACATTAATCTTCAATTTTCATTGTTTTTCCCCTCAATGTTCCTTCTCTTCACTGTTTCTTTGCATAACTTATGCATATTAAAGGAGTAATTTATAAATTTTGGTTTTTATTGTTTGCGGTAAAAATATTCAAGGTCATGTTATTACCATTATTTTATAAACATTCTGCAGTTGTGGTTTTCAAATTCTTTTAGCCCCAAGAGTTTGTTAGAAAAGAATGACTTTAAAAATGTCAAATGTTTTTGATATTTTTAGTTTCTAAATTTGACATTTATTTTTCATTTTATTATATTGTGGTTGCAGAATACAATCTGAAACGCCTTTCCTCTTTGGAATTTAGTATTTATATTTGGCTGATACATGACTACATTTTTGTGCATGTGTGTGTGAAATGTTCCCGGGGTCATTTAAAAGGAAAAATATTCTCTCTTGGCAGATTATAGCTTTTAGTATATGTTTATTAAATTGAATAAATTAACACATTATAATATTTTGTACTTTATGTAGGGACAAGTATTATATGTATGATACTCTAAGGATAAAAAACTGATTCCTAAATTCTCTCCTTCCTGCGCTTTCCATGTGTCTCTTTTCTGTTGCTGCAGGATTTTCCGCAGGTTTTAATTCCAATGCTGAGCCGACTGTTCCCTCAAGGCTCATTGAGAAATCATGTCGTTCACGGATTTAAAGGGACTTAGTTTCTATTTAATATTTTCCAAACACATTTTACATAATTTTTATGTTATAAATACACCCTTCTTTTTGTTACTTACACCTTTATGCATCATTTCAACTTCTCTGAATCACTTTTATTAGCACGGATGGGGGTTTCTTTACAAGCCCATATGGGATTATTGTAGCCGCGCCTTCTTTGTCTTAGTTTATTTCCCCTCATCCATGGGAATGCAGACTGTTTTGAATACAACTGGAGACTGTGTCTATACTTCTAAATAATAGGCATAGCTAAGTGCCCGCCCACTGATGCTCCATCTTCAGATAAACTTCCATGGTCCCCATGCTCTATAAGAAAGCTAGAAGTGAAACCAAGCACCCCACGTTTCTTCTTTTTCAACACTTCCCATTCCCAGCTATTAAGATTTTATCTGAGGCTTCATCGCTGTCAATGATTTTCAAGTAATATGCATCGTAAAATGTAGCTCATGAACCATCTGCTACATAACACTATATCAACTATGCATCGTCTAACTTATTGATATTATTCATATTTTCAAGAAATTTTGAGCTTGTCTGTGGTGATTTCTATATGTCAGTCTTGCTATTTGTAAGTTAATACACTTCTCTGAAAATGTAAAGCATTCTCATAGTTCAAAATTCAAAAAGCATGGAAGCTGACCTTTACCTCTCTCTCTCTCTCTCTCTCTCTCTCTCTCTCTCTCTCTCTCTCTCTCTCCCCATCTCCTACTAGTTATCTTACCAGATAACAAGTGGGATGAATTTCTGTGCACTTCTGAGTGCATGAACTTCTAAAAATATGATATCCACAAAGGCGGCCCACTTGTTGGTCATGTGATATTGTTACTTAATCTGTATTAGGTCAGCAAATATTGCGTCAGGCTTTGTGTTAGTGCCTAAAAGTCAGGGTAGATGTGCTGCTCTACCCTGACTTTTAGGCTCTGGCCTAGGGTGCAGAGTGAACTGCCTACCTTCAAGAATGACTCAGACTAGGGGACTGGCAGCACTCTGCAGGTGTTTGGTAGCTGTCACATGCACATTCGTTGTTCCTTCTTCTTCACACATGCATCTCCCAATACTATACACATTTGTCATCTTGTTTCCTTTTTAAATTCTAATGATGGAGTTCTCCTGGCTCTACAGTGAGGATTACTTCAGTAAGCTTTACGGTAGAGTGTTCACTGTCGTTTTAACTACCGTAATGTAATTAACTAGTCCCCCACTGGCAGACATTTAGATTTTGTTTTGTTTCATTTTTTTTTTTTTTTGAGGTGGGGTCTCGCTTTGTAGTTCAGGCTGGCCCTGAGCTCACTAGACTCAAACTCAGCAATCCTCCTGCCTCTGCCTCTCAAGTGGACATTTAGGGTCTTTAAAATATTTCACTATTAAAAAGGATTGCTGCCACCCATAACCTTTTTTCTTTGTCCATAACTCAGCATATTGGAGCAATGGGACTCTTCAGCATTAGGGCATATGATATGAATTTTGATAGATATTACCTCCTTTTACACTGTCACAAACAATAAACAACAGTGGCTTTTCCCCACACCCTTAGCCAAAAATTAGACAATTAACCTTTCAGATCCTACAGTCTGAAGTGTGACAATGGCATCTCCCTGTAGATTTACTC
>PVIC010027467.1:0-23837 GCA_004025085.1 Thryonomys swinderianus
AGTTCAGGCTGGCCCTGAGCTCACTATGGTGCCCAGGCAAGCCGCCGCGAACTCAGCAATCCTCCTGTCTCTGCCTCCCGAGTGCTGGGATGACAGGCGTGAGCCACCACGTCCGGCATTGTGGTATGCGGTGTTGATTGTTGGTGGGCGTGTCTCCACACCCAGCATTCTATGTGGTTACCAGGGATCGAACTCAGGATCTTGCGCTTGCGAGGCAGGCGCTGGAACCACTGAGCTAACCCTCCGGCCCTATACATCTCTTTTTAATCACATTATTCTGCCAATCATTTCCTTAATATATTCCTAGATATTTTATAATGTCTTTTTATTACAGAAGTATACATAATTCAGTTTAAGCTGTAGCTTTATGAATAATGAGTTTACCCAGATTTGCTTTATATGCGCCCAAACATACCAGGTATTTACATGAGTCCAGTGTATAGACTATCTATAAAATTTTAAAATTTGAACCTCATGGCAAAATCTTCAGAAGAGGCCCTTTTCCGCTTCACCATACATACATGAAACCATGGCTACTTCCTCAGAAAATACTCAATACCTTTTAAACTATTTGCAATTAAGATGTACAAAATTCATTTATGATCATAGTACCTAAGTGAATAATGAGAAAGAAAAAGGAGAAGCCTGATTCTGTTTTTCCTTTCTAACATTCATCCATTTTTGAAAGTAAGTCTTGCCTCAGTGTTCGTGTCATAAGATACCTCCTTATGTCACATCTGGTCCAGGAGAAACTGGAGAGAAAGGCTTCCAATTACTTAGAACTCCAAGAGAATTGATACTTCCCTTTCTCTCCCACTTTTGCCCAGTGGCATTCTCTTCCGGTTTATAGGCTTTCTAGTTCCCTGAATGCTTTTGTTCCAGTTTAATAAAAGCAGGACACCCACCTGAGACTCGCCTGCTGAAGAACTGTGTTTACCGTAAGTTGGCAGCTCTTTGAGAGGGGAAAGAGCAAAAGCAAGTGTAGTGCTTCGCTGAACAAAAACAAGTGCATCCTGTCACATCAAGCCACACTGAAAATAAAACACAATATGACTAATCCTAAGAAATTTTGAGATTTTTTTTCTCCAAATATTCAGTAAGAAGCTATTAGCTTAGGGAAAGCTTAGTAAAAGTGCTTTTGATCTTTCTGTTTTAAGAACAAAATTTAAGTACTTCTGATGAATATGCTTTTCTCAGTTGATAATGAAATTATCTTGCAATTTTAAGGTATTTTACTTAATTGATAACCATTTTATTGTCTTCTGAAAATGTACGGTTTTGCCTAAAATTACTTGTAAACTTAGCTTATTATTACAACTTCTGCTTTTTATGTACAGCCTATTTATAAGCAGTAGGAAAACTTCACCCTCATATATCCTATTTTGTAATTAATTGATTTTTACGAAGCTATTCTGAGCCATAAATGTTATTTGTAATGATTACTTTTCATAAAACAAAGCCTTTTTCTCTTGCCTACAGTGTGTTTTCACTCAAAAAAAAAATGTTTATTTGGATTTACCGCTGATTAGAAAGTAAGAATAATATTTTTGTGTAATGTGTGAGATGAAAAACACAAACTACATTAGACTAAAAGCAAGCTTTTAGCTTATGGTGAAATTTTCACAGAGAATATAAGTGAGTATATGTGAAAGAAATATTCAGTCAAGATGGAATTCTGTTGTTGCAGATTTCAATAGGAAAAAAAAAGGATTTTACTTTCTTTCAGTCCTTTATGTGCACAAAATAAAATAGAGAACTGAGAAAATCCATAAATAATTTAAAAGGAAAAAAATTAAAAAAAGTTTATTTGTATCTCAAAATTTACTATTCCAAGCAAAAGTTAATTCAGGATTTTTTTTTTTTTTGGTTGATGTGTATCCCTAGGCAAATTATTTTTATTATTCTTTTTAATTTACTTTACCCACTTCTGGATGTCATTGTGAAGGGCTTGGTACTGGGTTTCAGATTAAAGATCTGGACTAAATTCTCGCTACTTACCCAAACTGGAGGTACTGTTCTCTCTGTTAGAACCCTTGGGTTTGGGGAAGGGATAACAGGGACAGCTGTTTGCTTTCTGGTTTCATCAATGCATCTTTTTGTTTTATTATACTAAAGGCAGGCACTCTGGTCTCTTGCCTGACATTTTCTTGAGCTCTTGTGAAGATAGTTGGAACCATGAATGGCTATTCAACTCCCTTTGTCTGTAGAAAGAGATCACTGATTTATCCTATCCAAATGCCATACTTTACTGTGTCTTCAGCCTGGCTATTTTTTTTTTTTTTTTTGAGACAGGGTCTCCTTTGTAATTCAGACTGGCCCTGAGCTCATTATGTAGCCCAGGCAAACCTCAACTCAGTAATCCTCCTGCCTCTGCTTCCTGAGTGCTGAGAAAACAGGCATGAGCCACCACACCCAGCACTGTGGTATGTGGTACTGATTGCTGGTGGACGTGACTCACTACGCCCATTATTGTTGTATGTGTTTATGTGGATCAAACTCAGGACCTTGTGCTTGGAAGGCAGGTGCAGGAACCACTGAGCTAAATCTCCAGCCAGCCTGGCTAATTTAGAAAATCAAAGGTGCAGATATTTCATACTCAGGTCCCTAGTCAAGAGTGACAAGTCGCTTAAAAGGCAGGAGGGGAGTCAGCCTTAAAGAAAACAAAAACAATACTAGAAATTCCTATCTCCCCTTTTTCTGCATGCCATATTTTGGGGGAGAGAACAATAATGCTATGGAAGGCAAAGGGCATAGGTGTGAGGGCACTGATTGCTCAGTTCTTATATCTAGTTCAGCTCTTATAAAACATAAGTTTAGAAGGGGGTAGAGTTTGAAATTCCACAAAGGAAAAGCTAATTAGCCTAGTTTGATGAGCGATCCAAATTTTGACCAAATTTTTATGGCATTAGGAGAGACTGGTGCAAGCCCAATGCTGCTATTTGTTCATTCTCCTATAGAGAGGAAGCCTGTAGTTTTGTGGACTACAAAGCTAATAGCACTTGTACAGAAGAAGATAAAGAAATGATGCCCATCACAGAGTCTGTCTTTTCTTTCATATCCTATCTTTTATTTAATATCTTTAGTTAATCCATTCTTATTGACTTAGGTATTATCTTTATTATGCCTAGCCATCAATTTAGTCAGCAGAGAGCTAAGCTCTGGATGCATACTGGGCCTCGCTCTCAGACTACAAACTCTTCCTTGCTTCTTCTGCTGACAAATACTGAGAAGTCCTACTCTGTATCTATAGCATGTGTTTCACAGCTTGACCTACATTCTTTCTGCTGTCTATAACCTTTGGAGGATGTTATCTCTCAACCCTGAACATAAAATTAATCAAAAAACAAATATTAAATTCTCAACTATCAAAGCTATTTGCAGAAAAAAAACATGCTTTCTGAAGGGTGGAAATTCTGCTGCATGAGTAGTAAATTCTAACTCATATGATACACATAAATAAAATAAGGCCAGGTGCAGTGCAACAAAGAAAGGTCATGATAACATGGGGAATATGTGCCCTACAGACAAAAATTTTCAATTTCATTTTAATCAGCCTATTTGAACAACTCCAAAGAGTAGTTTTATTCCAGTAGCCTCAATGTCCGATTCACTGTCTGATTGGCAAACTCAGCGTTGATACTACCAAACACAGTTGCATTGTAGAGTAACCTTAAAAATGGTTTGAATTTATATTAGGCAGTAGAATATATATCACAGAATATGAATATGTTCTCTCATGTCATAGATTGGAGTATAGTACCAATTCATCAGTAATGGTTTTGGAACAATTAATCTAATAGGACTGATCCCAGAATCAAAGAGATTAGGAAAACCACAATTAATGTTGAAAGGAAAATCATCCCTTCAGATGATGCAAGAATCATGGAGGTAGAATTAAATGGATAAAGGGCCTTTACCCTTAACACTGATGCCTGCTTTGTTGTTGTGAATTGCTTAACACAAGTGGAAACCTGTGCAAACTCTTCCAGCAGATATTTGTACTAACTTTCTCTACAGATTTGCCTGTGTATGCATTTTTGGACCCAAGGGCCCTTACTTGAGAAACAGCACTGCCAAATTTACTTGTGTACATTTGCCAAGGAAGGAAATAATGATTATCTTTGCCTTATGAATGACAGCCTACATACAGTGGCTTTCATGGAGCTCATCTATGTATGGTCATCAAAGGCAAGAATTGGGACAGGAAAGAGTAAACATTTTGCAAGGCCCATTGAGATTTTTAGTTCACAGCACCAAAATTAGAAGATTCAATTTGTCAGGCTCTCAGTTTGATTAGGTAAGAAAGTCATCTTTGAAAATTGAAGTAATGGTACAGTCAGCTTCAAATACTGTGTATTTGCCCACTATCTACAATGCAAATGTGAGGCCCTTCACATCCCGCCCCCATTTTATCTTCATAGTTTCATTCACCCTCCTATTAAGCCCACTTGGTGGGCCAGATACTCCTGACCTTGCTATGGGTCTAGATGATTCTATCCTTTGTAAGTGCTATGTCCATGGTCTGTAATTGGCCCTCACATCCCATTCACTTGTGCCCATTTACTCAAATTTAAACACACCTCAATATCACCTTTGTAAAACCTGCCCTAGAAATACTCCCAACAGGCCAAATTAAATTTACCTGTCAAGTGCTAGCAAATGTGTTTTCCTATCTCTAGGAGAACATTTCTCTCATTATCTTGGGTACATGTGTTTGTGTCTTGTTTCCCTTATTACACTCAGGACTTGTAGAGAATGGACAACATATGATGTTATGACCTTTGAATCTCTAGTATCTAGGTTAGTATCTGATGTGAAGAAATATATGAATGAACAATTCACATAACGATCACTAAAATGGAGCACTCATAAATAAAAAACACCATTTATAACACATCATTTTCAATAGCTGTATACTACAGAATAGTGGAGTAAAAGACTGAAACTGTTAGTCTTTATTTGATTGCTTGATATGATTGACGATTCTCCTTCATGATGAGGGAGACAGATTGATAGGGGAACCCTCAGGAGTTTGACTCCAGAAGCCCAGTAATAGTAATTCAAACCCAGATTAGACAGAGGAGGAAAGATCAGCTCAATATTGAAGATCACAACAGACTGATAAGTTGACTTTGGAGAAGTAAACAGGGGTTAAAAGAACAGTTACGTTTCATAGTTCAGTTAAGAAACTGGTCAAGGGTAAACAGTTAACTCACACCTTGAGATCTGGATGCATCTCTGAAGTTTAGTCAACTATACTGCAAGATCTCAGGTCCCTGAATGAGAAGTGGGTTCACTAGTCCTTTTTATGTTTTGTTATTATGTCCCAGCTGAGTATGGTACAGGACTGGTAAGATCTACTTAAACAGATAGGTACAGAAAATTTTAGGTAAGTAGCGAGATGCAGATGGACAGATAGGCGAATGCCTGTCCACAGGACTTTACGTTATAATCTCAATTAATATCAGTATCGTCCTTGTTCCTTAAAGAGGCACAATATTTTTTTTTTTTTTTTTTTTTTTTTTGCTTTTTGGAGACAGGGTCTCACTTTGTAGTTCAGGCTGGCCCTGAGCTCACTATGGTGCCCAGGTAAGCCGCCGCGAACTCAGCAATCCTCCTGTCTCTGCCTCCTGAGTGCTGGGATTACAGGCGTGAGCCACCACGCCCAGCATTATATGTGGTAACTGGGGATCGAACTCAGGTCCTTGCGCTTGCAAGGCAGGCGCCGGAACCACTGAGCTAACCCTCCGGCCCAAAGAGGCACAATATTAACCCCCCTTATAATCTCAGATATGGGTTGAGAGTCAGATTTCACTCAAATGAACTTTGCAACTACTCAAGAGTCCATGGTGTAGCTTGTATCTATTAGTCATTGTCATTTCTTTTTGTTCTTAGAGAATCTTACATTTGCCATGCGTTTTCACATGTTGTGTCCTTTTGCCTTTTCAACAGACTGTGATGTTTACTGTGTCTCCATTTTACATTTTAAAGTTCATATCCCTGGAGCTTTCTATACACTAGTGTGTTCATTCTGGCTTTCTTCTTCACATAGTCATTGAGTTCTGAGTATGAGCAGTACCAATTTAATTCTGTGACATTACTATAAGATTTTAAACAGAATCTGTTATTATGGACTGCTTGATTTCTATTTTATGCCATTGTTAATATATTCAGCGTCACATCAAATAGGTCACACAGTGGCATTGCAATTGAAAATGAACTTAACGTTGAAATGTTTCTGTCTTGGTCAGTTTAGACTGAGAAGACAAAACACATCTCTGTGGGTAATTTATAAGCCACATAAATTTATTTCTCTCAGTTCTGACAATTCCAAGATCGAGGCACCAGCACATGCAGTGTCTAGGTTGGGCTCTGTGCTTTATAAATAATGATCTGGTTGCATTCTCACTCAGCACAACAGTCTATGCACTCCTCTGTAGTTTCTTTTTTTTTTTTTTTTTTTTTTTTTTGAGACAAGGTCTCGCTTTGTAGTTCAGGCTGGCTCTGAGCTCACTATGTAGCCCAGGCAAGCTTCAAACTCAGCAATCCTCCTGTCTCTGCCTCCCGAGTGCTGGGATTACAGGCGTGAGCCACCACGCCCGGCTGTAGTTTCTTAAAATAAGAGCATTGATCACACTTACAAAATGCGACCCCTGTGACTATCATATTTCAACAGCCTCCACTTCTAATATTATACTATCACATTGGTTATTTGGTTTCAATGTGTTAATGTTAGGGAGGCAGCGACGTATACATTACAAGAGTTTCTCAGGGTTTGGGAGTTTTCCCCTCTTTCAGTTGCATCTCTCTTGGATCTACTTCTGTTCATCTTTGCCTCCTATTTTCTCATTCTAAATTTTGTACTTCCACTCTCAAGTACATTTTCGCAGACGCTTTTTTCCTTCCACTGATCTTAAAGCATGAAATTTCTTTTCAAGGCACTTAGAAAAATGGAAGCACTTAGAATGTTCATGAACAGAATGTCTTGTGGGCTGCGAAAGTTAATGTGAGAAAAGCTGAAAGAAGAGTTGGTTAGTTCATCCAAGTTTTTACTCTTCAAAAAGCAGTGAGTTATAAACCCTTCTCAAATAGCAAACAATAGGCAAATGGTCTCATTTAACTCCTTAAAATAGGAAAAGTGAAACTAATAATTGACTTGTCAATTTACTGTGACTGCTAATTCCTTGCACACAAAGTTGCCCTTTGTTAATTTAGAATTCACATTTTCTTTCTGAATATAATTATTTTACTATATATAGATAAGTAATTTAAACCCAGCTAATGATTGTTTGAGCATTTGAAGTGGAAAATTGTGTAGACAGTAGTAAATTATCCATTTAAAATACCTGTAACAACTGGTCAAAATGAATGTTAACTGAGAATTTAAATTAGACTTACAGTATTTTATGACATTTACAGTATATCTTGCCCATGGCATGTAAATATATGATAATGGTAAAGAATTTGGTAAGATTTATATAGAAATATGTTTATTATGTAAATGAATACTGTATTTAGCTAGCAAAGTAATTTGCAATTATTCTTATGTGCTGACATTTACTAGCTAGAGGGAGTCATAAAAACAAGTATCAAAAATCTCAAAACAATTGTGAAAAAGACTGTAGGAAAGCAAGAATAAACTGGGGATATAACTCAGTGGTTACACATGTGTCTGGCATACACAATACCCTGAGTTCAGCCTCCAAGACTGTAAGAAAAAAGAAGGGAAACAACATAGTTATAAATCAATTATTTTATTTTATTTTTTCCATAGCTCTGAAGAAATTGTTCTGAAGCATAGTATTTTTTATTGGTACATTTTATTGGTACATTATATATATATATATATATATATATATATATATATATATATATATATATATACACACACATCACAATTACACTACACATTGAGAATTTGTACCAGTGTATGACACACCTTAATTCTCATTTTTCCCCCTCCCCTCCCCACCCTACCCCCTCCACCCCCAAAAAATTGATGGTGAAAAAAAAAGGAGTCAATAATTATTTTAAACTTCCATGGCTAAAAGAATAAAAATAATAATTTGAATTGCACAACAGCATATATTGAAAATAAGTTAGAAGCTGACTTTATTTAAGCTGATTCAAATAAATTCTTCAATGAGACATAACAATAAGATTAGCAAAAGTTTTTGACAAAGAAAAAAAAAAACTAGAAAAAAAAGGAAGAAAATAAGCCAGGCATGGTAGCTCACACCTATAATCCCAGCACTCTGGAGGCAGAGGAGGAGGAGGATTACTGTGAGTTCAAAGCTAACCTGGGCTATATAGTGAGTTCAAGACCACCCTGAAGTACAAAGTGAGACCCTGTATCAGAAAACAAATAAATAAACAAAAACTATTTTTTGAAATAATGATCAGTATAATCATTTAGTATAGAAAAGATTTTGTATTGAATTTGATCATTCCTCAACTTTTCAAATAAACTGTTTTATTACTTTTAATATTATAAGCTAATATCATGTTACTTTTTCTTCCTTCAAATAATGAAGTATTATGTATGGAATTGTGGCCTATAGACAAAGTCATTGCATAGTGGTGTTAACATCAATTAAGAGATTAAGTAATTCAGTGGCCTAAAGAAATGCACTTCTGACTATTCATATCAATGATTGTTAACTAGTAGCATACATTATAAATATTTGACCTAAATTTTTTTTTTTTTTGAGACAGGGTCTCACTTTGTAGTTCAGGCTGGCTCTGAGCTCACTATGTAGCCCAGGCAAGCTTCAAACTCAGCAATCCTCTTGTCTCTGCCTCCCGAGTGCTGGGATTACAGGCATGAGCCACCATGCCCTGCACTGTGGTATGTGGTATTGATTGTTGGTGGGCGTGAGTCTCCACGCCAAGCATTGTATGTGGTTACCGGGGATCAAACTCAGGCCCTTGCATTTGCGAGGCAGGCTCCGGAACCACTGAGCTAACCCTCTGGCCCATGACCAAAATAATTTTTACAAAAGTATATGCAGCAGTTTTTCTTATCACCTTGTTTTTCTCTCCATTTGGAGTAGAGGCTGACAATCATTATTTTCTGTCATTTTGGGAGATTTCTAAGATCTGTGCAGAGAAAATTACATATATATGCATATCATATATATGTAGATATACATATATATGTATATCTACACACATGCACGCGCACACATACAGACACACACACATATATGTCTGGGTATTCTGAAACTCTTTGTTATGCATGTGAGAGAGCTCATTGCTTCATCTGGGTTACATTATTGGCAAGGCTGTATCAAGAAAGAAAGACTCTGTATGATGATGATCTGAATATTCTTCCAACTGGAAACTTGTATGAAGTTATAATGGATAATGGGGATGGAGATCACGTAGAGAAATAAGGCAGTTCTCAAAGCATAGTGGAAATCAAGCAGTGATTTGAGCTCTTTACCTTACTAAGAAGTTAATGTGGTATGTGTATTGGTTTCTTATACCTACAATAGCAACAAAACAAAACCTTGGTGGTGTCAAACAGAAATTAATTCTCTGCCCTTTTATGGATTCAGAGATATGAAATGCAAGTTTATACTACCTCCAAAGGTTCTAAAGGAGAGCTGATGTCTCTTCTACCATCTGCTGGGTGTCAGCATTGATGGAATGTGGCTGCACCACTCTGATTTCTACCTCCACTGTCAACATTTTCTCAATCATTTCTCTATTCATCTCTCTCTTATGTTTAGCTCAAATTTTTTTCTGTATTTTTTATAAAGTCAACTGTTGGTAAATGTAGTGGCCATTGAGAATATCCAGAATGATTTTCCCATCTCAAGGTCCATTCTTACATTAGCTAAACCCCCTCTTCCAAATATGGCAGTATTTGTAGACTTTGATTATTAGGACATATTCATATGTTTTGGGAAGAAGGTACCTGATGCAGCTTAGAACTACAATATCCACCAAAAGTTTTGTATGTGCAGAAGGTGATTGGATCATGGGAGCACTGTACTCATCAGTGGATTTATCTGTTAATGAGTCCAGTAATTGTTGTTAAGAGGAATTATAAGAGATGTTACCAAAAATCCCTGCCATGGGTCTTGCTCTGCTGCAAGCCAGTATGATGTCCACGAGACAGGAAAGAGAGAGGGAACAAAAGACACAAAGACAGAGACTCAGGAGAAGCTTGGTCTTGGGCTGATCTAAGCTGCTCTGGGCAGCAAAGATAAAAAATACAAGGACATCCAGTGTTTATTCATTATATTTGTGGGAAGGAGGGAAGCTGGGCAGCCATGGGACACCTGTGATAAGGAGTATCATAAGCAGGACTGTAGAATTAGGGCACTAGCATCTTTTGCAGAAGAGAACAAATAGTTAATTAAGAGGAGACTTTAGGTGGAGTCAGTTGACCTTGGCTGGAAGTCAACTCAGCTGAGCCCTGCTACTTCATAGACTAGGACCTAAGTCTTGGTAACAGCCATTAGCGAAGGAGCAATATTAGCCCAACTCTACTACCTGATATGCCTATTTGAGTCACAAAAAGCATTGGTCAGCCTTCTAAAATAATCAGCCAAATTATAGAGGGAAAAGAAGCTTGCCCTCATTATAGCCTGCCAATACTGGGCAGAGGTGTCTGCTACAGGTAAGGCCTGCTTGGATGTTGGTCTCTAGTGGTATGATCTGGAATTCTGTTTCCTTGTCCTTTTTTTCTGTTTCCTGGTGGTGACCCAGTGAGCATGTACCCTTTGTAAGGCCTCTTTACCATGCTCCTTCTCCCTTCAAGCCTCCCAATTTGGACTAAATTCTCTAAAGTACCTCAGCCAAAGTAAACTTCCTTTTTGCTTTTGGTTATAGGAGTCAAGTATTTTACTGCAGCAATGAAAAAGTGAATAGCATAGTTCCACATAAACCACTATGGTATCTTTTCACACGTTTTACTACATTCGCAAAAACTGAGTAAAAGTTCAAAAGATGAGTGAATGGCGAACTATATCAATAAGGATCCTCACTGAATGATTATCAGCATCAGTTCTCTTGAATATATGTCTGTATATTTGTACAAGCATATGCACTATGTTTTGTGTTCTTTTTTCTTCACAGGAAGGTAACTTTTTCTAAGCCTTCCTTGAGGTTGTGTGCCAAAAGGAGAAGGCATTATTAAAAGCTTTTAAAAGTCTCCCCTTGGGGCCGGAGGGTTAGCTCAGTGGTTCTAGCACCTGCCTCACAAGCCCAAGGTCCTGAGTTTGATCCCCGGTAATCACATACAATGCTGGGCATGGAGACACGCCCACCAGCAATCAGCACCACGTACCACAGTGCTGGGCATGGTGGCTCACGCCTGTAATCCCAGCACTCGGGAGGCAGAGACAGGAGGATTGCCGAGTTCGAGGCCTGCCTGGGCTACATAATGAGCTCAGAGCTAGCCTGAACTACAAAGCGAGACCCTATCTCAAAAAAAAAAAAAAAAAGTCTCCCCTTAAAGCAAAAGGAAGCATGCCTCTAACTCCAAGAAGGGAAACAAGAAATTCTTGGTAGATCAGATAGTACATAAAACTTTAGATTTTGTCTTCACATGCAAATTTGGAAATACTTGGTTGTTCTTACATTTAGGAAAGGCTGGTTCACTTGTAATAAAAAGGGCTTCCATCATGAGCAGATGTGATTATAGCTTCTAATTGAGAATGCTATATTGTTCCCAATCAAAATATTTACAAATATAGAACTGGGAAGAAACATGATATTTTCCATTGATACACAAATCTTAGCATCTTGCCATAATGACTGTAGGAATAAATTTTAAATCTATGGAAATAGTCTCTTACATTATTTATAACTATATATTTCATGATTAATTCCCAAGTTTATGATATTAAAATTTTCAAAAGGATGTGGGTATGTAGCTCAGTGGCAGAGTGCTTCCCTAGTATATACAAGGTCCTGTTTTTTTTTTTTTTTTTTTCCTAGCACGGAAAAAAATATTTTTTTTCCTTAGGTTTCCATGATATTTTATTTCTTTAAATCAAATAATTATTGGTACATTTTAGAAAACACTCATCATGGGGAATTTATACCTGTATATGATAATGTTGCACCTTCTTCTTTTGTTTCCCATTCCTCTCTTGAAGGGAAAGGAATTTAAGACATTTTAAGGTACATTTATCTTCTAAAAGGCATGTTGAATTTTTCCATTTATCCAGCACACCCTTAGGAAAGTGATGGGTAGATATGAAATTGAGTGTATTACATCTTTAGGGAAGAAAGGCCTATTTCAAAGACAAGGTCAAGCAAGAGCTCATGGTGAAATCGTTGTGTGACTGTGCTGTAATTACAAATAACGATTTAGAAGGGCATGAATGTGGAAAAGCAGTGTTGAAAGAACAGCATTAGGAGAGACACAAAGATGCCAAAACCTTGGTCAGCTTGGGGAGTGTGGCAGCATCAAAACTAAATGAAGCAGAAGCTCAGTCAACTGAGCTGATGAAAAAAATTAGTGCCAGGAAGATCAGTGAAGCCCAATTACTCACTTAGATACACTCTTGTATATATAAAGCTTTATTTTTTAAGAGAAGAAAAAAGGGAGCTCAATTAATAAGCTCATCATCTCATAGAAGTAGAGTGAGTTGAAGAGCCAGAGGTCAGAAAACCAATTGGGAAGCTAACATTCTAGGTAAGAAATAATAGACCAGGATTTGTAAAATGTCACAATTGATGTGCATCAGGTTTCAAAGCCAATCAGAAACACAGTTCTCATTGAATAGATGAGCAGGATGTAAATTTGACAGACAGGAATCAAGGAATATAGGTTTAAATTATGGCTGACTAGGTGATGCCAATGATAAGGAGAATGTCAAAAAGGAGGAACGATATTTAGGAGAGATAAGTTGTGACTCAGCAAGGTGCTGTCACAATTGGAAACATCGATGTAGTTTGTGTAGTGTTTGGGCTAAATTTGTATTTGAGAGATCCTTCACAAGAGGTAACTTGGGATGTTAGGTACTTATAAGTATGAGAGACACCATCTGTCTTACTCTACCTCAAATTATTACTGAAGAATTAAAAATACCAATTATTGAATGCCATCCTTTCCTCTTATTTATCCATTAACAACCAACTAATAGGTAATTTTCAATAAATTCTTGTTCACTGATCAAAGTTTCAGTTGGGATGCTTTTGAGTTTGTCTCATTTTTCAAGTTTACTGGATTTTAAAATATTTAGTGTGTCCTCACAATGAAAACATTTCAGTTTTACCGGGATAACAGCTTATTATTGTCTCCAATCTTTCAAATTTCCAAATATTTTAAACTTTTATTCTGTGCAATAAAACATAAAGATATATGATGAAAAAACTACTGATTATTTTTATTAATGAATTTTATACCTTTAAACTCATTCAGAAATGCATCTTTTCAGATTAACGAGCTAATAATGATGTGATGAATCACTACTTTCTGGTTTTGCTTCATTTTTTTTTCCTTCTGTCCAGAATAAGGCACCAGTATACAAATTATTAAAATATTTTGCAATTTTCTGAGTAATATAGACAAAAAGTTAATTGAGACTATGGAAGGAAATAGAAGAGTTGATTCAACACTTTTAAACAATTTTTAAAAATATATATAGGTGGCCACATATTTAGCATTTATTTGGAATATTTCCATTTGCATTTAAACTCCTATGACCTGTTTGTCAATTATAAGTTTTCTACTGCTATTTTCTTCTTTTGCCTGTCTTTGTGTGCTATGCCGATTCCTCCGTGTTTAAGGAACTTCTATTTTCCAGCTCATTTAAGTGCATTTCATCCTGCTGTGCTGGTCATCAGCAAGTCACACAAATGGTACTCAAATGAGCACATAGTGCAATGCGATTTGAAATAAAGGGGGATTTCACTTGTCTGCAGACATGAGTTTTGTTGTTGTTGTTGTTGTTGTTTTTGTTTTGTTTTGTTTTTGTTTTTAGACAGAGTCCCGCTTTGTAGTTCAGGCTGGCTCTGAGCTCACTATGTAGTCCAGGCAAGCCTCGAACTCAGCAATCCTCCTGTCTCTGCCTCCCCAGTGCTGGGATTACAGGCGTGAGCCACCACGTCCGGCGACACGAGATTTTTATAATGGTTTGTTCAGTATAGTTAGAAAGTAAAGAGTTATGTGATTTTCCTTCATTAAAGTAAACAGAGGGTACAAAGTCATTGTCATAAGACATTTAGAGTTTGGTAACCAGTTTTTAAAAAGAGGTAGATAAGTGGTTCATCGTACAATTGCCAAATTATTTTGTTGGCAAAAATCAAGAAAATAGATATGTAAATACCATATCTTTTCTCTGGTATGAGAACCTGCAGATGTAAATGAGCTCTAGAATGTCTGATAGATTTTGTGAAATAGGAAATATTTAAAGGGAAAGTTGTAGGGAAAGCAATGAGGGGGAAAGAACATGATTTAAAAGAAAAAGAAAGCACATGTATATGGGGGGCTGTAGGATGGGCAGGGGTATGGGTAAAAATGAGAATTAACTCGTGTCATACACTGGTACAAATTCCCCAATGTTGAGTGTGATTGTGAGCTGTCTATGAAAGGTACCAATAAAGAATTGAATTAAAAAGTAAAGAAAATAGCATCTTCTATGGACACAATATATAATTTCTTAAAAGGATGGTTTAAATCCACAACTTGCAAGGTTTCTCACGGAAAATCCCTGTCATTTGAATGGAACCCCTTCAATTTTAAATTTGTCCTAAAAGGCCACTGTATTTTCCCTCTCCAGTTTTCTCTGTCAAATTTTAGACTTGAGAGCACCTAAGACTTAACACATTATTGATCCCATTCTGCCTCTAGGAATATTTATAATCATAATACCTTTTTTTTTTTTTGAGACAGGTCTCACTTTGTAGTTCAGGCTGGCCCTGAGCTCACTGTATAGCCCAGGCAAGCCTCAAACTCAGCAATCTTCCTGCCTCTGCCTCCCGAGTGCTGGGATGACAGGCGTGAGCCACCACGCCTGGCACTGTGGTATGTGGTATTGATTGCTGGTGGGCGGGAGTCACCACACCCAACATTACAATACCTTTTGTTTATCCACACTAAAAATATATTTGACAATGAAAATTAACTCAAACATACAACTGTATTTTCCCTTTACCAGGGAGTGGAGCATCTTCATTGTTCTATGTTTTATACTCCATTGATAATGCAATGCAAATTCCCACAAAGAACTTGCTTCCTCAGCATTGCATGCATGCATACTTTTAGAGTCACACTGCAAAAGCTGTTTTGAGTACAATATGTTTCCCTTCTACCCTCAGCCACAGAACTACCTTACTGTCTAGGGGAACCCCCAGCTACTCTCAAAACTCACATTTGATACTGATTTCCATGTTTCTAAATAACGTAGTTATCTTACGGATCCATTTTCTGCTATTTATTGAAATTGGCTTATGATACCTTAATATTGAATGTTTTTATTTAATTTAAAATTAATCACAAATATTAGCATTGACTTCCAATGATGAGTACATAAGGCATAGTTAACTTCCAGATTCTCCTTAATAAACAACTGTGCATTTCCTGCCTTCCTATTGTCCTATATACAATTTTTACTCTTTTGTATCTACTAGTTGCTTATGGTATGAAAGCACTAAGAAAAGTTGAGCTACCTGGTATAAAAAAACTTTACATGTCTTTCTCTTTTTGATTTGCTTTTGGGTATGTTTCCTAAACTTTATCTTCCAATCCTCTTATAAATTGTTTTATTTTCTGATACATATTTTTATCTTTAAGAGCCTTTATATTTTTCCACATATGTTGTTTCACAGCTGCTCATTTTCTTCACAAGGGCATACATAACAGCATCTTTTTTCTCTATGAGGACATTCAAGTCAGTTTTCTTTTTTGTTTTGCATTGGCAGATTATTTTTCACTATGTATAATGTTTGTTTTCTTTAAGCTCCTATCTGCAGTATGGCTGCATGCAAAAGACTCTCATGTTCGAGGTTTCCTTCAGTTTTTTATGGCCATTACGTGTAAAGCAGGAAAAGGATGCTCAACAGGTCTTCCTAGCCTGTTCGTCATATGCTTCCCGGTTTGACTCTCTGGCTCGTTGTGAAATCCTTGATGGCAAAATACTTCAGTCCTTTTCCCTTGCACTTGTCAGATTCATAGAGGAGAGACCTCGTGTACTCTTTAAGACTACATCCAGGAGATGCATAGGAAAGGGTCCCACATGCAGCGTGAGGATCCCTTCAGCCTTGCTTGTTGCCCCAGAGAGAAGATACTGCTGTTCAAACTCCCCAGGAAATAAATTACAGTGCCTGCTATGGCAGAGAAAGGAATTATTGTCCTGGTCCTAAAAAAGATGCTTGATTGTATGTGTTTCCACACCACTTTCCTTCCTCTCTCCATATCTATGTATTGTCATCAATGACTGAGGCTTTGAAGAGTTTGAACCTGGTAATCAAGTTATTCTTTGCTTCAGCCTTTGTCTCATCAGGGTTAAGCTTTTCTCAGGCCAAATAAGTATTTGTTTATTAAGTTTCCAGCTTCTAAAATTCTACTGTTATGACTTCTTACCCTGTTTTATTTGCCCTTATGGGTTTATGCCAAACTAAATTTTTTTTACATTGATTTCACTGGTGCATTTTATATGTATGTATATATATATTATGATTTATATATACATACTATGATTACATAATATATATTATGATTACTTCCT
This sequence comes from Thryonomys swinderianus, assembly GCA_004025085.1. Lineage (NCBI taxonomy): Eukaryota > Metazoa > Chordata > Mammalia > Rodentia > Thryonomyidae > Thryonomys > Thryonomys swinderianus. The sequence goes on from PVIC010027467.1 coordinate 16,692, forward strand.
ATATATTATGATTACATTATATATTATGATTACATTCAGCATTGAGGGTTTGTACCAGTACATGACACATCTTGATTCTCATTTTTTTCCCCATTCTCCTGCCCTCCCTACATAAACTAAAAATCTTTCCATTTATGTTTCAGTTTGTTTTCAGGAAGGGAAAATCTTCTCATGTTTATTGCATTGTCCACCATTCTTTTGTAATAGTTAGCATTGGACATTTATAAATTAGTTCCTGACATTTTCTAAAATGATGGCATAAAAATAGTCAACAAGTAACTAGAGGATTTATTAATTTGAGAAATAATTGTAATACTCTATTAGCTAATCTGATACAACTGTAAATTAAAGTGAACCATGTCATATTTGCTATTGTCAATACACTGTGGACAGTGTGAGTGCCTGTCATTGTAATTAATCCATGGATAATTGTAGTCATGTAATATAATTCCCTTCACTGGTCACTTTTTAAAAACTTGAATCTTTATTGGTACATTATATATACACATCATGGTCACATATTATATTGAAAATTTGTACCAGCATATGACACAATTTAATTCTCATTTTTTCCATTCCCTCACCCACCCTACACGTCCCTGCCCCCTATATACATAAAATTTGTTTCCTTTTATTACCATCATATTTTCTTCCCCTTGTTACTTACTCCTACACCCCATTTCTCTCTGAGTATTTTCTGTTTCACAATATCTACCATATATTCTAGAGCTCACTGTTTAACACCCATAACATTGGAAGAACTGAAATTACTTAGTTCTTTTTCCTGTGTGATGGAGAAAATCAATTGTTTTGGGGTAGGAACTGTTGATAACATACTTTTGTTTGGCTTAGGATTTTCATATCTTTTTATATTATCCAATGTGAGATCAAGCTTATTACTATCATGTAAGATTATGATAAACATTTTTTGATTAGACTATTTGGGGGAGTCTAATTTATGTGAGTTCTTTATATATTATAGATGTTAGTCCTCTGTCAAAGATGTATCTGGAAAATAAATTTGTCCATTCTGTTGGTTGTCTCTTCACTATGCTGATTGATTCCTTTACTTTGCCCAAGGTTTTTTAGTGTGATGTATTGATCCCTGTGTTGATTCTCAGTATCATTTCTCATGCCCCTGGAATTCTTTTCCAAAAGTCTTTGCCTGTGCCTTTGTCTTCTATTGTTGTACCTATTTTGTCTTCCAGCAGATTGTTACTGTTTTAACAATTTTCATCTCCAATTAGATTGTAGTTTCCAACATAATGAGAAACTCTTGATCTATATATCTCTATTTATAAGACAGATATATCTATGAAATAGGTATAGATCTGAATGTAGATACAATTAAGAGCAAAATACAGGATGGATAAATAGGGAAAAGTTCAATTTATTCCCCAAATTACTTATTCCACTGTTTCAGAAACATTTTAATATATTTGCTAATTTGTTTCCTGTGTACTACTCATGTCTCTTACTTCATTGAGAAAAATGTTTTACACTCTTTTTCATGTTTATAAGAGAGAATCTCTTTGTCTATATCTTATACATTGAGTAACTACATTGAAGATAATGAAACACGGTGTACTCGCTACTGTTATTCTTGTGCTATGAAATTTTTATTTTTTCATTAATTGATAGGCAGCACTATTCTTATTTAAATTGAATTATGTCAAGTGACTTATTTCAGGAAAATCCATCTATTAGATCTAACAGGCAACTTTTTTATTAACTGTTTTTTACATTATATAAACAATAGAATCAAAACAGAATGTGTTTTATCATTTCATTGGAACCAAGGCATTTTCTATACACTTGAAACAAGCATACCCTAAAACTAGGTATAAATAGATCTTGCTTAAATGTGCTTTTTCTCAATCATCTTATCCTGTTGAACAAAGGACTTTTGTCTCCTTAAAGTTCTCATCCATTTATAAAGATTTAATTTTAGCTTGCAAATTCAATTTTATCTTTTATTGCTGGAGCAAGAGATTTCCTACTTTTGACCTAGTTTCCACATTTACAGAAGGCCCAGTGTGCATGTCAAATGCCTTGGCTATAAATTATTGTATTCTAAACAGGAACAGTGAGTGACACATACAGTTACAAATATATATTATATATATATATATTAGTATGAATGATAATATGGAATGATGTTGTCTCATTTTGATTGGCATGCCATAATAAAATACTGTTAATTGAGTACCCACCCATTTTCCTACTGTAAACAGCATTCCCGAATTTATCACAGTTCCAGAGGATGGGAAAACCTGGATTAAAGTACTGGTGTGTTGGATATCTTGTGAAACTCTGTTTCCCACTACATACACAGAACCCTCTGTCTGAGTCCTCTTGTGGTAGAAGGAGTCAAGTCTCTCTCTTATACTTCTTTTATAAGGGTATTAAACTCATTTGCTCTACCCTATGACTTAGCCAATTCTCAAAGGTCCCACCTTCTAATACTATAACCTTTGTGGGATTTCAACACATAAATTTTGAAAGCTAGGGCTCTTGAAGTCTAATAAATTAAATTGGGTAAAACACTTTAAAGTATAAAATGGACAGAGATTTTTAGGGGCACCATAGGTCGATATCTGCTCAGAGGGGCTAGACAGGCCCTTTTTAGGGCAATTTGACTTCAAGAATGAAGGGATGAATATAATTTCTCCAGGTGGAAGATTTCAGACACCACCAATGATTTATATTGAAAATGTCCACCTACTCCACATGTACTCAGAGGCAGGGCTTGTGGAAGACAGATGGACTAGGAGAGCACAGCATCTGACTTGGTTTTCAGAGGTGGGGCAGGTCAAGGAAGGAAAGTTGCTGGGGTTGTGATCAGGCAGGGAAGGAATATCACCCCTCTGGCTCCTCCCTTGAGTCTGTTTCCTATCTGCCATGGCATGAACAGTTTTCTTCTCCTTTCCTCGGTGCCATGCTCTTTTGGACTTGGTACCAGCAATCATGGGCTGTAGGCAGGAAACAAAATAAGCCTTTCCTCTTTAAAGCTGTGGATGCCCAGCATTGTTTCTCAGTAATGAGAAAATGACTAAGACAAATTTGGGTACCAGAGAATGGGGTCACTGCTGTGATCATATATTTGATCATGGCATTTAGGGAGGGAGAGAAGGAAGGCAGGAGGATGGGGAAGAGAAGAAGGGGAGAGGAGGAAAGAGAGAGAAAGAGAGGTATCTGTCTCCTCTTTTTAAAAGGAGACTAATTCTATCATATGGTCTTTTTACTTGTCCTAATCATTGAAGAATAAGATTAAACGTATGAATTCTACAAGCACACAAACATTCAATCATGAGATACCTAAAAAATATAACATGAGGAAATGTGGCTGGTGGTGGTGGTAGATAAATGAATAAATTTTTTGATGAATTTAAGTACCTACTGTTCATTTGAGTGATGTCATAGGATCTTATTCCCTACAGATCACAAAAATTGAAAGCTAAGTGACACCTTAGTAAGAGTCTTCAACTTTGGCATATTGAAATTTGGGGCTAAATTATTCCTTGTTGTAAGGGCCTGTATAATATGAGATATTTAGCAACATGCTTGGCCTCTAACTGCTAGGTGCCAGTGTTTCCCTTCGTTGTGTCAACCAAAAATATCTCCAAACATTGCTGAAACTCCCCTGGAGGGCAAAAAATGAACCCATCAACTATTTGACAAATGTTTCAACCTTTTCACTTTTGCACCAAAAGAGAACTGAAGGGCTACAATGAAGCTAATGTAGCTCAACACTAGGAGAATTTTGATTAGATTCCAGGTCTCCTAATCCCACATTGATATTTCACATATAATGAGTTGCCTATGGCAGTGTCTTCTATGAAAAGCCATCCTCCAGAACATATGGTTTCAAAAGCACTCATGTATTGTCCCTAACAGTTCACTAAGACAGATCAGGCAGTCAGTATAAACCCAATTTTATCAGTGATAATGTATAAAAGAAAGATTATGATTTGTCCAATGTGGCCTACTTAGGAGGAAAGAGAGCCAGACCACAAGGATTTTTATAGTAGCCCTGGTGTTCTTCCAAAATCAGTTCTTATCCCAGATGGTTGGCATGGATTTTGTGGAGGAACAATCAACAGAACAACTTCTGGGAACCATTTCTACGTCATGGCTTTCACTCTTTGCACTCTACTCCTTTATGTTTTGGAAGCATAATAGTAAAAATCACATTTTTAATTGATAGAGGAAGCAAGTCATAGTACCTTGCTTTTTACTTATTTGTATCTACTTGGAATTTTCTTGTACTTGAATTATTAGAGAATATCCACAAAAATATACAATGGAAAATTAAATTATTTTTAGTATGGATGGTGCAGCTACATAGACCTAAGTACTGATAATTATGAAAGACTTAAAGAGAGGTATAACGTCATAGTTTAAAGCCTTTTCTGCCTTGTATTTTGATAACAATCTCTGAATCAAAATATTTGAGGACCTGAGTCTTTTCATTAGTCATTCTGTTTCCCCTCAGAAGTGGTTTTCATATAAATAAGTGAGGTGGCCTTGACCAAGTGCCTAACAGGTCCTGATGGTGGAGTATCCACATTTTCTGGGTAGTGACTCTCAATCAGTTCTTAGCTGTCCTCCCAAATATCACATGGTGGGTTGGTTCTTTTAAAAATAAATTCAGTTCAAACATAAATAAATAAATTCCGTTCAGAAGTGGAAATTATTTTCAGTTTGTGTGGTGGCTTACATTAAACTGTAAGAATAATCAAAGGAAAAAGAACAAGGCATATATATATATATATATATATATATATATATATATATATATATATAATATATATATATGTTTGCATATTCTTGGTTTAAATTTTTTTTGAAGTAACCCTAAACTAACAGCGAGGTATGTCATTAGTGCACTCTATGGGAAAAATATGTGTGGTTTATTACTTTAAAGTGAAATTGGTCTAATGTAATGAAATTGCTATCTGCAAATATTTGGAATGAATTCAGAAATATTTTGTTTATAATCTAAATAGTTAAATAAATGGATTATTAAGCACTCTGTGCAATTGCCAGTTCTGGAACCAGTGTGACACGATGAACATTTAGCCCATTACATATAGTGAATCATCAAGTTCTATCGACATTAATTCCTAAATATATTCTAAACCAGGTCACTGCTTTCTTTCCTGCTGACTTGAACACATTAGCCACTGTAAGCCTCTCACTAGGAGTCTTGAAGTTGTTTTTAATTGTTCTTCCACACCTACATTTGGACTTTTCTAATTAATTTGAGTCAAAGCAACTCCACCTTTCAAAAATGTAATATGGACCAAGGAACTATCCTTCATTTTTTTTTTTTTTCTTTTTGGAGACAGGGTCTTGCTTTGTAGTTCAGGCTGGCCCTGAGCTCACTATGGTGCCCAGGCAAGCCGCCGCGAACTCAGCAATCCTCCTGTCTCTGCCTCCCGAGTGCTGGGATGACAGGTGTGAGCCACCAGGCACAGCATTATATGTGGTAACCGGGGATCGAACTCAGGTCCTTACGCTTGCGAGGCAGGCGCCGGAACCACTGAGCTAACCCTCCGGCCCTATCCTTCTTTCTTAAATCCTTCCCATGACTTTCTGTTTCACTTGGACTGAAATGCCTTATTCTTCAACATAGTATGTAAGGTCTGGTATAATCTAGCTCTCCCAATCTCTATTTTCAATGGTTTTCCATACTCTCACTGTTTCCTGTGTATCTTATGAATCAAGCTCCTCATGAGTAAAAGCTTCACATGTCCTCTTTTCTATTTCTGGAATATTTGATTTGGTTATTCACTGACTTAGCATCCAGTTACTTTTTAATCTCATGTGACTCTAGTTTATGCATTTAGTGTCTGTCTTCTTCAGGAGTCTCTGACCTCTAAAGTTCAGGACAACTTAGTTCTGTTTTGCTCACTGTGTTTTCACAGTGCTGAAAAAGGAATGAAGGGAAAGAGGGAGGTGGAAAGGAAGAAGAAAGCAAAGTTAGGAGTTATCGCCTATAGGAGCCTAATTCTAAATATAGTTCTGTATTTTGTATTACTTTTCCATACAGTCTAAACCCTAGGTGAAAAAAAATTAAATTGGTAACTGAAAATGATCTTTATAGACTAAGCCAGCAAAATGATCTTTGTAGGCTAAGCCAGCAGTTTTAAGATACAAATGTGAAGGATAATATCATGTGTACATCTAGAACTGTAGAATTTATGAATTTGATTATTTCACTCTAATTAATTAATTAATTAATTTTGAGACACAGTCTCGCTTTGTAGTTCAGGCTGGCCCTGAGCTCACTATGTAGCTCAGGCAAGCCTCGAACTCAGCAGTCCTCCTGCTTCTGCCTCCTGAGTGCTGTAAATTTTTATTTCATTTGGAATCTTTTGGAATAGGTGGTGCTTTTGGATAAAACATAATTCAAAAGTTATAGAAGGATATACGATGAAAATCTTATGCCTCAAACCCAGCTACCCAGTCTGCTTCTCCAAAGACCATCAGGGTTTTCAAATCCATGTAAAAATGTGGTTTTGACTTAATGATTTCAGAGTTGTTTTTTTCAGTTTGTTTGCCTTTCATTTTTCCTTTTTTTCTTTCAGTCTTAATTTAGTTTACATTGGAATAGTTGCAATAAAGCTAATGATTTGTACTTATACCAAGTGATTGTAATATGTGGACCACAGTATCTTCCTGCATACTGGATTCTAGTTTACCATTACATTATTTATAAATCTTTTTCTTTCTTAAAAATACTCTTTTACATCAACAGGAGAGTGGATAAAGAAGATGTGTTTTTTTAAATAAAATGGAGTATTACTCTGCTATAAAGAATGACAAGATCGATCCATTTAGGTGCAAATGGAGACACCCGGAGGATGTACTAATAAGTGAAATCAATAGATCACAGATAGGCAAATTCCGGATCTTCTCTTTGACATGAACTCCTGTAGATGCAAATGAGCTCTAGAAAGTAGGACAGCTTTTATAGAGTGGGAAATTTCCATAGGAAATTTGGTGTGGGAATGTAATGAGGGGAAGGAATAAATATGATTCAGAAAGAAAATAAAAGAGTATGTATAAAGGGGGTGGGGAGGTGTGGGTGGGTAGGGATATGGGTAAAAATGAGAATTAACTTGTGTCATATACTGGTAC
>PVIC010027468.1:0-23867 GCA_004025085.1 Thryonomys swinderianus
GCAAGAGCAGCTGTGTGCAAGGAAGAAGGGGGGAGGGGAAGGGAAGGGAGGGGGAGGGAAGGGAAGGGAAGAGAAGAGAAGGTGCCAGCAGGGGAGGGAAGGGAAGGCGAGGAAAGGGGAGGGAAGGGGAGAGGAAGGGGGAGGGGAGGGAGAGGAAGCCCAGAAGCCAAGGCTCTAGCAGCCCTTCAGAAGACAATGAGGTGCCGAGTCTAAGGACATTAAAGATCAGTAGAAGCCTCTGGTATACAAAAACATCTACAAGATGTTTTGCTCTGACAGTGCCAGAGAGCCAAAACCCCCGTCCAAGAAAATTAAAGACCTATCCCAGTTACCTCCTTATTTTCCAACTCTGACCCCAACGGGGCCCAACCAACAAATAATAAGAAAAGTGGAAAAGTACTGTATGAAGAGGAAAAGAAAAAAATATAGACATATACCCAATGATATAAACCACAACAGGTCACTTTGGGACCAAAAAAGTAATTTCTCTATCAGAATGGTTTATGAGTTTGTGACCATAAGTTTTAAACCAAAAGGGAGCAGAAAATTCCTGGGGAGATTACATACATTCTTTCAAACACTGAGACTAGAGATAAAGCAGCTCTACTCAACAGGACTGAACGTACACTGGGAACCAAATGTGTCTGCCTTATTGAGATGTGTGTCAGGCTTATTCAGAATGTGTTATTAAAAAATAGATACATCCAAGTGGAATAATTCTCCATTGACCTTGAAAATAGCAAATATTCCACATCTAAAATTTATCTCCTAACAATAGTCCCCTACCCTCATACCTCAGTAAGATCCTGGAAACAAGAGGGAATATCATGAATACCAGTTAAGTTAGAATTCAAAAACAGCACAGTTCTGTAAAATATGTGTCTTCTACTTCATGCTTGTGTTTTCAAGGAGGCAGTGACTGGTACATGAAGGAATTTCTAGAAGGTAGTTATTCAAAAACAACACAGTTCTGTTAAATATGTGTCTTATACTTCATGCTTGTGTTTTCAGCACAGTTCTGTAAAATATGTGTCTTCTACTTCATGCTTGTGTTTTCAAGGAGGCAGTGACTGGTACATGAAGAAATTTCTAGAAGGTAGTTACTGGTAAGGTTCATGAAGAAATTTCTTGAGGTCTGGTGATAACATGGTTGTCATCACACGTCATAAGATACACTTATTGTGAGAAATTGCATAAACTCTGTACCTATGGTTTGTGAGAATGCTGTTTGTGCTCAAGCATTAATTTGAACATTATTTGTCCTAGAATACTATATAAGGCAGAAACCAAATGGAAAATATAATAAACAAGAGAGAGTGTAAAACTGTTGATACATTAAAACTGCAACTTGACTAGCATGCATTTTCATTCATTGTTGCCTGTTTTAATCAAAGAGAAAATCCACTGACCCATTTTTCTGTGTTTAGTACCCCATCAGTTTACCATCCTATTGAGATTGTCATAAAAATATGGTTCGACCTGATATTATCTACAACCGTCTGGGTCATACTTTTTCCCTTTACTTGAACTGAAATGTAGCATATGGTCGATTATAGATTTGACACATAATCTCAGCTTTTGTGACTTGCAATTGATATTCAATCAGTAAAGTAAAATATCTGTATTTTAAGCAATGTTCATCTGAACTTAAAGCATGCCAAGTTTCTTAGGATTCAGTTAAATTGTGAAACTATTGGCAATATCGTGTTTAAAAAATTATGTATCTTAAATATTTCTTTATATAAAGTTATTACTTTGATTAAGCTTCCCACTTGCAAAGAAAATGCAAAAACCCCCATTAGTTTATAAACCAACATGCTCCTTTTCTAAACATTTATTTAAAATTCAGATATTTGTTTCTAATTTTGTATTTACTTATTTATTTGTTCAACAATAAAATTCTCCTGGAGTCAAGGTATTGTTTTGCAAGTTATGTCTCGCTGCCTAACAAGGATTACTCAGTCACAAAAGAACAAATATTGCTTGCTTCCAGTTAAATGAAATACCTAAAATTGTCACAATCATAGACAGAGAATAAAATTGTGGTTACTGAGGTGGGGGAAGAGAAAAGACAGAATTGATCTGCAGTAGTTTAGAAACAAAATTTTGTTATGTTAGATGCATAAAGTCTAGAGATTTCCTTTATAGCACAGTATTAACAACATAAAATAATATATTTTGCAATATTTCAGAAAAAATAAGTATTGCATTGTTTGCATATGTAAAACACTAAAAAATTTGTAAGAGCATGCAAAGAAACAATGTTTGCAATGATGGGTGTTCCTTGACATATGATCCCAAGTCATCAAAATATATATGCATATCAGTAATATTCCAATACTGGTATGAAAGGATTTTTTTTTAAAACGGTGTGGCTAAGAGATTCCCCTTATAGGTATTAACTCTGTGTCAATGTTTCTAACTTTTGCATAGATCCCTAGACACACTGGATTATAATTTGTTTAATCATAATTTAGAATTGAAGGTGTTTTCAAATTTTAATGCAGTTTTCAGTGAACACTTTTTGTATATATGTCTGAAGACATTATACAAATATGTTTACAAAGAAGATTTAAATAAGACACTTGGCTCAAGACCTATGCATTTGCAACTTCAGCAGATAAAATCAAAGCACTTCCTAGAATTAATTCCACTGGGTTATTTACTCGCTGAGGTTTGAGAACCTATAGGGTGGTTCTTTGTGATCTTCGTGCTTATTTAAGACAACATGCCCAACATACACATCTTAAAGACCAGGCTTATTTGGCTCGATGGTAGGTGGTTCCAAGGCAGAGTACCAGGGAGCAAGGACAGGGTAGAGGAGCCTGCTCAAGGCCGGACAGCCAGGAAGCCGGGCAGGTTGGAAAGAGCAAAGAGAAAGGTCAGGGACCAGACATAGCCCGACACAGACACGCTAAGAATGTGCTTTACTGGTTTCTTAAATGTCTTTCAGTTCGATGTACTTAACAGTTGCCCCCTCCATTTGTGTTGCGTTGAATTTATGAACTTATGTATGAGAGACGCCCCCTAGGGAATGTAGGTCCTCATTCCCATGATCACAAGGCGCTGAAGTCTGGCCCACAGCTCAGAAGTGACGGGTCCCAGGCCCAGCCCAGTTCTGAGATGACTCAGCTCCAGCCAGCAGTGTGACTGAGACCTGAGCAGAAACCTGCAGTCTGACCGCCGCCCGCCACCTCACAGGGTGCTGGCCTTCATGTGCATCAGCTACTTTAAAGGGCCCCATCTGGGGTCACGTGTTTTATAGCCAGAAGGAACAAAAACACCTCACTAGTCTTCGGCTATTCATCTCTCATGTAGGTTTTTGCCAACGTACCGTGAATTCTAACAGTATCAATACCTACATTTTGTGTGTGATTTGTAAGTTATTTCTCTGTATCCATTGCTTATCTATTGATCTCTGCTTTTTCTGTTTTATTATTAACTTTTGGAATTATGATGTATTTTAAAGTATCAATGCTTTATTTTTCAGGGAGAGTGCAAATATTTTTCCTGTTTAACAATATAAAATGTATAATGCATGTGCAGTCAGACTTACAGATTATGTGCCTTTTTACTTCTAGGTTTATATTAAATTATAAAGGCATTTTATTCTACAAATGTTAATGTTTTTTTGTATTTTCTCCTAAAATGTAAGGATCTATTCACTAAGTATTCCTTAATGAGGTGTACAGAAAGCGTAACACATGTTTTCAAATATGAAATCACATTTTAAATTATTGAGATAGAGATCACCTTTAATATTCTAAGTTCAATTTTTGATAAGCTAAATTCTTTTAAAAACAAAATGTTTATAAACTCTATATTCAAGTTAATCAATTTTCTTATTTTATCCTGAAATAACCACACTGTTTAAGTTGTTGTCTTTCTATACTATGTTTTTGATATTTGGTAAAACTAGTCTTCCATTGGTCTTCTTTTCAAATATTACCTTTCTTGCATATTTTTCTCCATACTAGATTTTAAGTTATCTTACAATTCCCTTTCAAAATATTTCAAGTTTTAACTCTAATGTTTATCTTAATGTATACAATAATTTGGAGACAAGATCTCTAAGCATTGAATCTATTTAACCAGGAATATAGTACAACTTTCCCCTTCTTTTCAACACTTGCTTTATGACCTTCAATGAACTTTACAGTTTTCAAAAACAGGTTTTATAAGGGTTTTTTTTTGCACCTAATCATAAGCATTTAATGAGCTTTGTGGCTATTCCAAATGGGCCTCATTTTTCTATTATGTTCTAAATTGGTCATTGCTGTATATAAGAAAGCTATTGATTTTTTAATATTGATTTTTTATCTGGCTATTTTCCTGGAGTCATATTAGTTCTGATGATTTTCTTCACTGACTGTTGGTGATTTTTTGGTAGACAATCAGTTTGTCTCTGTCATATGCGTGTGTACATATTTCAGTTTCACTTTATTATTGCACAATATGTTGTCCCCCCAGAATGCTAAATTAACATAAAAGCTGGGATGTGTTATTTCTGACTTACTGCAGATTCTCACTCCTGACAACTGTGACAAATCACCACAACACAAACACATTTAGATTTAGAACAACACAAATATATCCTTTCACAGTGCCAGAGGTCAGAAATCTAAGTCTCATAACACCACAAAGGGTCAGTGGGGCCCATTCTTTGTGGAGGCTGCAAGGGAGATGCTATGCTTTGTCTACCAGCTCCTACCTGTGTCTTTGGCTCTGGGCTCCTTCTTCCCAACGCTCCAGCCTCTCCCTTCCTTCCTGAGATTCCCTTTACCTGCCTCACCTCCAGTCACCTACATGACTAAGGAAAACTCCCCTCTCAAGATCCTACGCCGACCGCACATGCAAACTACTTGTCGCCATGTGAGGAAACAAATTCACAACTTCCAGAATTAGGACAACTTTGCGAGTGAGAACATTAGTTAACTTATGACACTTGAACTATTTCACCATTATTTATAAGTCCTACTTACAGTTTCTGGCAGATTTTTAAGCCATATTTGGGTTACTAAGAGTTTCTCTTTTTGAATCAGTAACAAATATAATGAACAAAATGATTTATGCACCCATATTGAGATGTTTATTCACTTTTCTCCTTTAATTTGCTAATGTACTAATTAAATTAATGCACATGTTTCATAATCTGAAATATGTTTGCATTCCCAGGATACACCTTTTAGGCATAATGTATTAGTCTGTTAACACATTTCTGAAGTTAATTTGCAAATAGATCAGTTATGATACTCATACTTGTTTATGAATTTTCCTTTTTGTGGTACTTTTATTCAAGTTTATCAGAATTATTTTGCACCCATAGAATGCTTAGAGAAAGATCCTATTTCTATTTACTTCAATTTAATGGCACATAACACAGGAGTTATCTCTTTAGAAAGAGTCCTACCCCCAAAATGCCCTGAGCCTAATTTGCTCTGATCATATACCAGATAGACTTGGAATATTTTTCCCATCATCATTTTAAACCATTCATTGGATCATCTTTCTTATGACTACAGAACTATTTTTATTAAAGTGCTCAATTTTCTTTTTTGTTTGGGAGGTATCTAGAATTGATTCCAGTCCTATTTTTAGTTTTTATTTTGAAAGAGGATCTTGATAAGGCACCAAGTTTCCCAGACTGCCCTTGAACTCCAGTTTTCCGGCTTCTGCACCCAGAGTGCAGGGATTATGGCTATGTGACACCACACTTGGCTAAAGTTCTCAGTTTTTAACACAAATATGTTTAGCACACTTGTACATTTGAAGTGGTGTTTACTTTTGTATTCTTACTGTTAATTGTTTACATTTTCAATGGATGAAGATTGCCCAAGCTTGTCCATTTTCAGGCTAATGTGAGAGACTTTTAATTTTAGTCATAATTTCTACATTCTATTTGTTTCCTATATAGAGAGTTCCTAATTTTGATTATTAATTTTCCCCCCTAGAGATTTTTCCTTTCCCAGCTTCTTATGTTATATGCATAGTTTGTAAATTTTTAAAGTATGCACATCTTTATGATAAAAGTCTTCAAATTAGTATCATTTTGACCAGATACTACAGCTTTTTATGTTTCCTACATGTGATTTGCCATCAAAATACTGGTTAATTTCAGCTTAGACTATATCATTATTTCAAATTTTTTTCAGAAAAAACATTTTTGAAATTTTACAGATATAATATAATATAAAGTATAATAATACAATAATATAATATATAATAACTGCTAATTTTTATTTAGGGAATACACTCTACATTACTTTTGTGTTAAGAATAAATTGGAATTTTTTAAGAGCAAATTCTTGTTCTATATATACTGCATTTACTCCTCAGAAAACTATGTATCTTCTTTCTCTTTGGTGCCAAATTCCCTTTTTAACTGTATTTAAAACAGTGTGCATAAATTCTAATGTTCAACCTAAAGCACATTTTAAAAGAAAAAAAAGCCTTAGGTTGAATAAATACACATACTGTCTATAAGAAGTGCCGAATTGAAAAAAAATTAGAAAGATGTTTTAAAGAAAGAAAAAATACAAAATATTATTACCAGGCATGTTAGAATTATTTTCAAAATAATGGATTGAAAGTGTTTTTTGAGAAAGAATATGTTTTTTAATAGAAATATAAATTTTAGAAATATTTGTACACTAACAGGATTTATGAGCCACTGAAGGTTTATTTGAAAAGCTGGAAGATTTCTTCAAAACAAGCAAACATACCCATTAGGAAGAGAAGTAAATTTCCACAACGTGATAAATAGCATGTGTGAAATATCTACAGCTAACATTATTCTTGCTGCTGAATACAAATGCATCTTGATATTGGTGACAAGATAAGCATATTCACTCTATTTTATTCTGTATTGTATTAAAGGTCCTATTCAGGGCAGTATGACAATCAAAACAAAATTATAAGATTTCAGAAAACAATGACAGAAAGAAGAAAAAATAATTTTCCTATATATTTCCACTGGAAGATTAAGAGTTTCCAAGAATACTTAATTAAGAAGTATAAATGAATGTAGCAACACCTCAGAAGCAATACAAATAAAGTAATGTATTCCCATATTAGCATCAAATAACTGGAAATGGAACTTTTAAATTGTATTTATAAGAGCACTCCAAAGAAAAAATACTCACGAGTTCAATAAAATTCGCCATCTTTACAATAAATACTAGAGAATATCATCAAGAGAAACTAGAGAATATTTAAATAAATGGAGGAAAATGTCATTTTCATAAATAATAAGATATAGTTAAGATGTTCATTCTCTTAACATAGCAACTATCCAAACACCACAATAGTTTTATTAATTGTGGACAGTCTGATAAGACCAAAGACCAGCTGGAGCAATTTGAACAGGTAGAAAATTAGAGCTACTTTACTGATTGTTTTATCCTGAGACTCCTGTAAGTAATAAGTAAATAAATAAAACTCATAAATAATACAGTATTTATGTAAAGTCACATCAAAAGCAGTGGAAAGAAAAGAGAGCCTATAATGCACTTTGTACATATATGACTGATTTCAAGAATGATATCACCATTAGTAACAAAATGATCTTGGCAAAAGACAGCCATGTAGAAGGAGATGAACCTTAGCCCTATGACATATCAAAAATAAAAACAATTAGCATGGCCTAGAATGTTTTTCAGCCGTAGGGCTCTGGCATAGCATGTTTGAGGTGCTGGGTATTATTTCTGACAAAACCATAAAACTGGAAAAAAATATAAAATTTTGCAACCATGGTATAGAGAAAAAAATCTTGGAGTAGACTTAAAACACAAATAACATTAATCAAAAGAAAAAAACAGAAATTGGAGTTTAATATTAAAAGTATCCTGGTCTTCTAAAACTACCGTGGAATCCAGACACCTATATCTTCCAACTTTTTAACAAAAAATACCAAGTGTATTCAATAGGAAAAAGTAGTGTCTTCTGTAGGTAGGGCCTGTTTAACTGAATTTGCACATACAGAAGAATGAAGTCGATCTTCTGTTCCACATACCTAAATTTACAAAGAGCAACTCAAACTGGACACAACAATGCACACCCATAAGCACAACTTCTTGAGTGGCTGGGACAGGAAGATGGTGAGGTGCAGCCTGGGCAACACAGCAAACCTTTTCTCAAGAAACTGAACCCGGCCAAGCTTTGTGGTCCATGCCTGCACCTCAGAACCGAGGAGTCTAGTGCAGAGGGTCACCACAACTTTGAGGCCTTGAAGTAATTTCAAAGCCAGCCTCTACTACATAGAGAGAACACATCTAAATTAAAGAAAAAGACAAAAGCCAAAGGCAACTCAAAATAGGTCAATGATTAAGTTTTTAGAGTTATAACTATGAAACTATAAAACTCCTGGAACAAAACAAATGAATACATGTACATACCTTAGGGCTTGGCAACTTCATTTTTAGATGAAGCCAAGATACAGACAACAAAAATAGATAATTTATAGTTACATAAAAATTAAAATTTTGTGTATCGAGGAAGATTAGCAAGAAAGTAAAGACAAGCTCTCAAATGGGATAATAAAATATTTCATAGTTATAGATATGAAAAGAATTCAGTATCCAAAGTTGATCAAGAATAAGAATGGTCAAAATATATCAGTGTGAAGAAAAACAATTGAACTTTTAAATGAGCAAAGGACTTGAATAAGTAATTCTCCAACGAAGATATATTCATGGCTAATAAACTCAAGGGAGGAATACAGTGCTGTAGTTAAAGAAATCTAAACCAGCCGGGCGTGGTGGCTCACGCCTGTAATCCCAGCACTCGGGAGGCAGAGACAGGAGAATTACTGAGTTCGAGGCTTGCCTGGGCTACATAGTGAGCCCAGCGCCAGCCTGAACTACAAAGTGAGACCCTGTCTCAAAAAAAAAAAAAATCTAAACCAAAAGCATAATGAGATACCACTTCACACTCACCAGCATTTCTATTATTTAAATAAAAAAGAAGAAAGAAGAAAAGAGAAAAGAATAAAATAAAAGGTGTTGGTGAGGATGTGGAGAAATTCGAATTATCATTTACTCAGAGTAGAAATGTGAAAGATACAGCTAGTGTGGAGTGTGTTGATTTCTCCGAAAGCACCACTTTGGCTTCCATACAACTCGACAGACCCCTCCCAGCCATGCGCTCCAGAAGGACTCACACAGGCGTGAATATGGCTGGAGTTCACGGCAGTATTACTCACAATAGGAAGATGCGTAACTGTGTGGGGGCCCGTCAATAGATAAATGAGTAAATAACGTGTGGAATGTGCACATTGTGAGATATTCAGTCATAAAAAGAAAAGACATTTTGATATGTTGCTACAACATGAAAGAACTTGGAAAACACTATGCTACGGGAAAGAAGCCTGATACTGAAAGACAAGTACCATATCATATTGTATCATATCATATCATTATTATATTGCTCCATTTATATTAAATACTGGAGTAGAAAAATGCTGAAGAGATAGTAATTAGAAGCTGCCAGGAGCTAGCTGGAAAAAGAATGTGGAGTTATTTCTTAATGCTTAGCACAAAAAAAAACAAAACAGAACAAGAAAATATAAAAAGGCATTAGTAAGGAAATATAAAGGTAAGACACAGATTGGGAAAGATATTTGTAATGTCTATAAAGGAACTTACCTTGAGAACATATAATATACTCTTATAATTTAATATTATGAAGAAAAATAAGTATTGAACACACTTTACTAGAGAATATATATAGATTCCCAAATAGCATGGGAAAAGTTGTTCAATTCTACCAAGCATCTAAAAAAATGTGCAGATTAAAAACATTTTACAATGAATAGAATGATAAAAATAAAATAACACAAATTATGACAAACCTGAAACAGCTATAATTCATTTATTTCTGATGGAAGTATGAAGTTTTACAACTATTTTGAAAAGCTTGTCAATTCCTATAAAATTAAGCATCTATGTACCATGCATCTCAGCAACAGCACACTGACATATTTACCCAAGAGCAATAAAAACACGGCTCCAAAAACTTTGTATAAAAATGTTCGTACCAGCTTTTCTTACGATATTCAGAAACTAAAAACAACTTGTGTTCATTAGCAGTTAGAAAGATATTCAAGTTGATGGGCCGGAGGGTTAGCTTAGTGGTTCCGGCGCCAGCCTCGCAAGCGTAAGGACCTGAGTTCGATCCCCGGTTACCACATATAATGCTGGGCGTGGTGGCTCACGCCTGTCATCCCAGCACTCGGGAAGCAGAGACGAGAGGATTGCTGAGTTCGCGGCGGCTTGCCTGGGCACCATAGTGAGCTCAGGGCCAGCCTGAACTACAAAGCAAGACCCTGTCTCCAAAAAGCAAAAAGCAAAAAAAAAAAAAAAAGATATTCAAGTTGATATATTTATGCAATAGAATCATACTCAAAAACAATAAGAAATTAAATACAAAAGAAATCCAGTAACGTGGATACTGAGGGAAACAAATCAGATACAATATAGTTCATACTGCATAATTCCAATTGTGTAACATTACAGAATAGGCAAAACTAATCCATCCTTATTGAAATTTGTTCAGTGGGCTGGGCAAGCAGTGAGCTTGCCTGGCAAGTGCAAGATCCTGAGTTCAACTTCTGGTACCAGAGAAAAGGAAAGAAATGAAGAAAGAAAACGATCTAGTATCTGGGAAAGAGGATAGGGAGGGTTAATTAGCCTTACAATCCCAATAGCATCTACAATGTGGAAATCGTCTCTGCCATGACTAAGAAGTCGATTAACAACAGTACAATATGTCAGGCCAGAGATTTAGCTCAGTGGTTCTAGCACCTACCTAGCAAGCGCAAGGTCCCTGCTTCAATCCCAATAACCACATACAACGATAGAAGGTGTGGTGACTCACAACCACCAGGAATAAGTATTACACACCACAGTGCTGGGCATGGTGGCTCACACCTGTCATCCCAGCACTCAGGAGGCAGAGGAAAGAGGATTGCTGAGTTCGAGGCCAGCCTGAACTACAAAGTGAGACCCTGCCTCAAAAAACAAAAAAGTACGTATGTCAAAACACACTGAACTACAAATTTACTATGTGCATTTTATTGCATGTTATTTTTCCAGAAGAGTTGGTAAAAAAAATGCATATTGCTCATACATGCATGAACTAAGCAAAGAAAAGTAATGTAGGGCATAATACTATATTTTAAACATAATACAATTATAAAGGAAACTATATTTGAAAGTTTCCAAAACAGAAGTATTTTAAGTTTGTAAATTAAGCTGAAAAGAAAAAGGGAAATATGAGAACTTTGTTCTGCACGTATGAGCATGCATATGTTCCAATGTACACAAATAAGAGTCCTAAAAAATAGACTTGAAGTTACAGCTGCAAAATTCAAATGGTAAGTGTAATGCATAGGCAATTTCCAGAAGAAGAGATAAACCATCAATAAAAATATGGAAAACACGATACAACATCACTGGTTAATAAGAATAATGCAAATTAAAGTCTGAAAATGATAAATTTTTTAATGAGACTGGCAGAGCTTGGGGTAGCGGCAAAAGAAATGGCTTTCCTTTTCGCCGTGAAGGTTTCTGGGATGACCTTCAATCGATTAAACGGGAGAAAAGATATACACACTTATTACCCAAGTGCAGGCAATCACAGAGCGTAATTACCCCACAGCTCAGCATGATTCAGAAGGCACAGCCCTCTTTCCTCTCATGGGGCAGAGAACAGGATAATGTAGAAAAGTTTTACAGGAAGGAAAACTATGTTTTAAGACAATTCGGTGGGCTTAGAGAAACCTGCAGTGGCGTGGGAAGAAGCCCGTTGAGCTCACAGAACGGACCACAGATTTTAAGTGATTCTCCTCGGAATTTTGGATAGAAATAAATGAGAAGATGGTGGTGTGTACACAGGGGCAATCTCCAGTTTTTCTTCCTGAAAAATGGGTTTAGTTTTTGACAACTAAAGGAAGGGAACAAAGGTAATTGTTTTCTTTTTTGATGGGTCTAGTTTTAAGCAAACATATAAAAGAAAAAAAGAGGAAACTTTGCCAAGTATGTGTTGTTTTCTATGTCCCTTCAGTTTAAAATAGTCAGAACACTACGCTAGGCATTGTCAGTTTCCCGGGTTCTTTCTTTGGTAAATTTGGTAATTTAAGATTTAATTTAAATTTACATAAAAAGAAAGTTTGATTTTTTTTACTTAGTTCAAATATAATTAATTGTTTTAGAGAAATTACTAATTTTCTACTTGGTAGGATGGTGAAAATTTCAATTGTATGTGCTATTTTACCAGTATTTCATTTCTAGTTATACATTTTAAGGAAATATGCATGCACATGTATGTGTTTGTGTTACTATTGTTCATAGCAGGAAAAAATGCAATTAAATATTAAAGTGCTGAACTGAAGTAAAAAATGTCCAGGAAAAAATACTAAGTTATATGTCATAGCACATATGTCAAAAATGCTTAGAAGATGAACTTAAGGACACTGTTAATGACAACAGTACTGCTTTCATAAACAGCAATAATGATGGTCCTTTTATCTTTTTGTACTTTTATTCCCAAAAAAGAAAATGAACATATCAAAGCCTTGACTCAAATTGGTTGCTCCTCTAAAGCAAATGTATTGCCCATCTTTAAAGACAATAACATCTTTATTATAATGATACCTCAACATTTTAGGTAAAATTACTGAAGCTAACCAAATAACTTTCACAAATTATCAACTCTGAGTTCACATTTTCATTTCATCAGATTTCTTGAATTTCTAATTGCTATTGAACTTAGAAGTTTCCACATTTTCTCTAGAGATATACCCATGAAAGTGTCCTCAAAAATATATCATATTCCTAAATATTTTCCATGGTTGTAGACATTTAATTCCTCATCTTTATATTTTCTAAAGTTTCTGGCCCAATGTAGAACTATTTTATAAAACCTTATTGATATTGTTTGTATCACTATACCTTTATGAATAAAAATTGCCCACCTTTTATAGCTTTTCAATTGCAACCAATTTGAGATTTCAGGGATAAAGTGGCTTCCTTTGGTATTTGTAACAAGCATCGTCAGTTGGCGTAGCACTAACACCCCCATATTCTCTGCTTCTTCTTGCCACACAAAGCAGAGTGCATTGCTATGACGTTCCTTTCACTGGGATTTCTTATGTACATGAATCTGGCCATTGTGCTAAATATGCACAGGCTACAAATTCAAGGGAAATTCTTTGTGGTGTTTTCTACAAGCCTGCAAAGTCACAGTGAACGCTGAGTCACGCTCCGCATCCGTGTCCCAACACCTTCGCTCTATGGGGACAGAGTCACACAGGCAGCCGTGGGGGCAGCTCTGACAGCCTCCTGACTTCCGGATTGCAACCTGACAGTTGTCCTTGAACTCTCAGAGTTGACAGAAGCCCCTGTCTCTTACTCTGCTCGGTTGTTTATGAGCCTTGGTTTCCCTATACTAAATCACTTTCTTCTCAAAAACTTGTTATAATTTTTATCTCCTTTACTGATCAATAACAACTACAGTATGTGGTACCAGAAATGAAAGGAAGAATTCTGGGGTCAAAATAATACATAATACATGTGTCATAATACATGACACTTCAAAGTGATTGGAACATTGATATATAGCTTGCCTTCTGTTTGCTATTTGAATAAAGTATATACATGAAAGAGAGAAAGTCAGAAAAAATATAATTGTACAAGCACCAATGGATGAAATACAGATTGCTTGAAGTAGACTTTTCTTTCATTCAAGCTAAACTGCTTAGAAATTTCAAGGCTGAGGAGTTCGGAAAAGACTAAGAGTAAGAGAGGAGAGACCTTCCCATTTCCGCAGCCTTTGTCATGTGGCTGAGTCTGTCTTGCGAACGGTGGGGGTATCCCCCAACCCTGGCTTCATCAAATGTTGTTAAAAGTGAGGCCGATGGAATATACCCAAAAGAATTTTAAAAATCACATTGGAAAGACAGATGTACACCCTTGTTCATAGCAGCTCAATTCGTGATAGCTCAATCTTGGAAACAACCCAAATGCCCATCAACTGGAGAGTGGATAAAGAAGACGTGGGTTTTTTAAAAATAAAATGGAGTATTATTCTGCCATAAAAAATGACAAGATTGATTCATTTATGTGCAAATGGATACACCTGGAGGACACACTAATAAGTGAAATCAATAGATCACAGATAGGCAAAGACCGGATCTTTTCTTTGATATGAGGCCCTGTAGATGCAAATGAGCTCTAGAAAGTATGACAGTTTTTCTAGAATGGGAAGTTTCCAAAGGAAATTTGATGTGGGAATGTAATAAGGGGAAGGAATAAATATGATTCTGAAAGAAAAAAAAGAGGATGTATAAAGGGGGTGGGGAGGTGTGGGTGGGTAGGGATATGGGTAAAACTGAGAATTAACTTGTTTCGTATAGTGGTACACATTCCCTGATGTTATGTGTGATTGTGAGGTATATATAAATTGTACCAATAAAGAATTAAAGAAAAAAAAGTGAGAGCAATGGGTTCTGACCATAGACCTTGAGAAACAGGGCGAGTGTGTGTGCCGTTTCCCAGGCTTCCCCTGTCTCTGCGGCTGCCAGGCGGGGAAGCTCAGCCACTGTGCCCTCGGGGACGTGAGCGGCCAGGACTCGACCCAGGGCTGAGACTCGGGCCTGCAGCCAAAGGCAGCCGGCTCGGCCAGCCCTCAGCCACGGACAGACGCGTGAGCTGGAGAGATGTTAAGCGTGTTCAGCTGAGACTCTGTGACTGGCTGAGATTGCAGGGGCCTCCACAGCTAAGCCTGTTGCTTCAGACCCTTCCTACAGTCACCGTTAAAGTGAGGAAGGGGACGGGAGTTAGCTTGGAACACAGCGAATGTGCTGGGGATCGTGACCAGTCAGCTCACTGCTGTTTTAATGTTCACCTGAAGGTGCCCAGAGGCAAACAAACCAGGGCCCTGCCAAGAGTTAAGGGAAGTGCTGTGTCCACGAACCCGCAGGACCAGGCTGCAAAAGCCCGCACTTCCTGCACTCGCAGAGCAGAGCGTTGCCTACAAGAAGCGGGTGTGGGCACTGTGCAGACCTCAAGAAAATGGTTCTGTTCTTTTTTTTCTTTTTTATAAAACCGTAAACTAATATAGGAATTAAAAGGTCCCAAAAGGCAAAGTCGGGAGCAGTGGAAATTCCCGGACAAAGGGATTCCTCCAAAAGGCAGCACCAGCCTTTGACCGAAGACAGCAGATGCCCCCCAAGGACAGCATGGTCCCCACTGCTCTCCAGCGGAGACTCCTATTTGCCATAAAACTGCCCCTTTTGCCTCGGATTCTTCCCCATAGGCATTTGGAGGATTTCTTTTTTTTTTTTTTCTTTTTTTTTTTTTTTGAGACAGGGTCTCGCTTTGTAGTTCAGGCTGGCTCTGAGCTCACTATGTAGTCCAGGCAAGCCTCGAACTCAGCAATCCTCCTGCCTCTGCCTCCCGAGTGCTGGGATGACAGGCGTGAGCCACCACGCCCGGCATTTGGAGGATCTTAATGGAACTCTCCCACGGCTTGCTGGGTGTGTGGGGAGGGAGGAGCCTCTGCTGTGCCGGCCCTGGGGCCGAGTGGCCGGGGTAGCGCCTGGGGAAGCGGGCCTGAGGACAGCCTGGGAGGCGCGCGGTTGCCGGTGGTGAGGTCTCTGGGGGAATGGTCTCCACCGCTCCCCAGGACGTTCTTGAAAGTACACAATTCTCATCCATTTTCTCTTTTTGGCTTTTTCCCCTTTTACTAATCTGTAAGTACCATCAGACCATGGTGCCAACTAGCCAGTCTTGAACTTGAAAAACTATACCCGCTCTAAGAAGCAAGAAAAACTTCCCGGAACCTTGATGGAGCTGTACTTCCTACCTTTCTCTGAATGAGTTTAGAAAGCCTCTTTAAGGGCTGGGGATGTAGTTCAGTGGTTTGGTTCCTGACTCACAAGCACAAAGTCCTCAGTTCAATCTCTGGTACTGCAAAAATAAATAAATAGAGAGCCTTTTTATTTTTTGTTTAATCTAATAACCTCTTTCTCTATATATATAAATATACACACACACATATATATATATATATATATATATATATATATATATATATGTATATATAACATACATCCATATAACAGCAATTTATACCATTTAGGATAGAATTTTTAGTATATTTAATAACAAAATTTCATGTATAAATAAGGTATAGATCTCTTAAATTAGAAGAATTTGTAATAAATAATTTTAGTAATATATTTGTGCTTTGACTTTTATTTCTTCTCATTTAATCCAGATTACTTGCTGTACTTGCTCAGCTATTCTATTTTACATTAAATTCATGGAAATTTTTCTCTAATTTGTTTTGATTTCTGATAAAATACTAGTCATACTTAGATATTATCAAAATATCTTTTTCTGATCTTAAAGAAAGTTGTTTCCAGTCTTAATAAGGGAAATCTTATTTCTAACACACAGATTTTAGCTTTACCTCCTTTACTTTTAAAGCAGAAGGTATAGATCAGAATTACTCATAAATTCTCTAGAAATCTGGAGAACTGGTTCTTAAATAAAGATGTAATGATTTTAGGCCTATGTGTCAGGTTTAAGGACAGATATTTCAGTCAGTAATGAAACTTTATTTTTATATTAGTATTTTCCCCCTTGGCTTTTGTCTATAAGAGTTATTTCTAGCTTCAGAAACCCAAACCTGGTTGCATTTCCAAACCAAGATGAAGTAGATGTGCCTCTCCCTCCAAGTACAATACACACACACGCACACTCACACACGCGCACGCACACATGAGCGTGCACACACACACACCCCACAGATGGTGTATATAAAGCAACCATACAGTTTCTCAGAAGTGTGGAGAAAGGAAGGCCCCGAACCCTAAGTCACAAGGATACAAGGTATAAACTCCTTGTTACTTCCTTTTGTTTCATTTTTTGTAGATTCTGTGCTGGAGAAGCCAGCAATTTAGAAACACCAACAGCCACCAATAAAATCCCATAAAAGGCCAGATCTCTCTTGCCAAATTACAAAAAAATGAGCAAAATGGGCCGAAGATTTAGCTCAGTGGTTCAGGTACCTGCCTGGCAAGCATAAGGTCTCTGATTTGATCTCCGGTAGCCACACACAATGATACCAGGCATGGTGACTCACATCCACCAGCAATCAGTACCACATACCACAAATGCCAGGGGTGGTGGCTCACACCAGTAATCTCAGCACTTGGGAGGCAGAGGCAGGAGGATTGCTGAGTTCGAGGCTTGCCCGGGCTACATAGTGAGCTCAGGGCCAGCCTGAACTATAAAGTGAGACTCTGTCCAAAAAAAAAAAAAAAAAGAGCAAACAGACAGAAAACTGCTGTCCAGTGTGCACCTACTTTAAATATACACTGCAGAAATAAAGCAGCCCTGACCCCATCAGCAAAGGCCAAGTGTAAAACTGAGACTTTTACTGTCCTCAGGGTTCTTGTGATGGCCTAGCCCCTGCAGCAGGTGGTGACAGAGAAGATCAAGGATGTTCATACCGCCCAGGGATACATGATCCCAACAAGGTCTTCCTCCTTGCAAGTGCTGTGACTTGAAACTTGCATATGGCAAAAAATTCAGTTGTTAATGTGATACGGTCGGAAGGGTGTGTGATTGTGAGGGGGTGGAGCTTAGTGGAATGCCCTTAGGCCATGGGGTATAAGCCCTCCCAGAGAACTGTAGGGCCACCTTGATGCTGCACTCCTGCCATGATGTGAGCAGTTTTGCTCCACCATGCCCTCCTACCACGGTGCCCTGACTCGCCACAAGTTCATAAGCAACAGGCCTTTCTGCTCAGACTGAAATCTCCAGGTCCATGAGTCAAAACAAACCTGCTCCTTGTAAAGTGATTTATCTCCGAAGTTTCTTACAGTAACAAAAAGCTGGTTAACAAACAACAGCAGCAACACGGTGAGGACCTTCCAGCTCCTCACCATGATGGTATCAGGAATGGCCAAACAGAAATTTGAGAACATTCATCCTTATCCAGAAATAATAAACGTTCATCCAACTTGGTGTCAGCAGAGCCTCCCTGGGGAACAGCAGGGTAGTGCCTGGGCTGCTCCCACCTGGGGAGGTATTAGGCTGGGGGGGGGCCGACATCCCACTTCTGCCCAGCAGGAGCAAGGGGCCTCCCGGAGCCCAGCGTGTCCAGCAGGAGTCTGGACTTTCTCCAGCAGGTGGCGCCTCCCCTGGCTTCACCACGGTGGTGTGGAGGAGGCAGCTTAATCAAAAAGTCTACACAGCATTCTAGACTGGCAAGATCTAGAATGTCAAGGTTATAATAGAAATTCATATGCTTCTTGAAGAATCAGGATCATCTCACCTTAAATAAGCAAAAGCAATCAACAAAGAGGAACACCAAGGCAAAATAAAAGAAAGAATTTTAAAGAAGCTACGATGCACTCCAATTTTGAATTAATTACAGATATGCTTAAAACAATAAAACCTTACAAACGCAGCAAAAAGTAAATGTATAAAAAGAAGTGTGGAAATTGTAGAACAAAAACAAATAATAATTGAAATTTTAAAAGCTCTAATCCCGATTACAGGGGCACAAAAGTATACAGAGACATTTCTGGTTTTGACACGGTCAGTGATGTCAAGCAAGTCTACATGTGATGCGTGAATCCACAGTACTCCTGGGGAGAGGGGATTGCTTCTGGGGGATTTCTACTAATTCCAGGGTGACCCAGTCCACTTTGCAATGGCCTGAATGTTCGGACCCCTCTCTTAGGCAGAGCTGGATCCCTGGATACACCTAAATGGTAACAGTTTTAAGAGAAATGTGAATTTTCACAAAAGTGCCTTCGGGTATGTTTTAATATTCACAGGAAAATCTCACTCTTTATTAACAGTCTGTTACTGGGTTTCTTTCTTCACTCCTGAGAGAGAAGGATCAGGTCTCAGCTGGTCCCCAGCTTTCGTCAGGCCGTTGGAAGCACGAGCCATGACAGCTCACTCCAAGCCCCTCCTTCCAACGGATTCCATTCTGAGAAGACTTAAAAGGGGGAGGCACCCTGGCGGCAAGGGCCACTCATGTCCTCCCCCTGTTCCCCTGGACAGAACCCTGAGGTTCCTGTCACACTCTGTCAGTTCTGCCTCTGGTATGTCTTCAGCATGTTTCTTCTCCCAAAATGGCTGCTACCCCCAATACCAGGATTTAGCAAACAGGAAAGGCGTGTGGCCTCGGCAGCCTCTGAGATTGCCTCAACCCAATCCTAACTGCGCTGCAACCAGACTAAGTCTTCTGAAACGTGCCTATTCTCTCTCCACAGAAAATCCTTCGTGCCTTTCCTCTGACAAAAGTACCAAGTCCACATCGCTTTACATTTTCTTTGGTACTGACTTTCCTAAAGATAAAAAGAAACTAAACTTCAGAAATTTTGAACAAATCTAAGAATGCTATATGATTTTAACCTCCATTAAACCTATGAATGACAAAGGTACTATACACACAGCTGCTTGGACGAGCAGCTCCAGCAATATCAGGAAATGGGAAGACATTGTACCATCTCATGCGATTTGCAAGGGAAATCAACACATCTACTGTATGCTCAGAGTACAACAAACCCGGGTCCCACACATTCAATATATACGTTCATTTCATCTGATGATTCTACTTCCCAGAAATCAGACCTAGCAACATTCTCAAATGGTATGCTAGCAAAAGCCATTCACATCCAATGACAAGGAAGTCCCAAGCATTCTCAAGCACGGTCCACCACTTTCACAAATTATGCTTATATGCATGCAAAGTAATCGTGAATGCATTTGTGATGCATTATCTATATAATACTTTGTTCCTAAAGTAAATGGTACTCAGTAAGTGAAACATTTATTTCCACCCAATCACTGAAAAAAAAATCCACTCTTTTCTACATTTCTGCAGCACAGAATTGTTGCTATTATGTGCAAATGTAAACACGTTCCAGGTTTCAAATGAATAGGACGCTGCTTTCAGAGTATCTACAAAGGTGAAAGAGTTTGTTTACAGACCCGGTTTCTAACCGCTAGGTGGGAAATCCTCACTTAATTTAATTTTCCCTGTTTGACGGCCAACACCAACACATACCTTATTTGCAAAGCCCACGGAATCCCATTTTCAGTGACTAAGATGAGTAAAATCTTTCAAGTATTTGATGAGTAGACATAAGGAAATCTTCTTTTTCTGCCTTTGGTCAGTAAACAAACCCAGAGAGAATAGCTTTCCAGCATGTTGAAGATTCCTTGGCAGATCATTAATCCCAAAAAAATCTTTCCAAACTTACTGATGCGTGGATTCCATTTTCAAATTTCTCATTAGTTCCTCTTTATGGATTAAATGCTGATGTTCACGAGTGAATGCACACAGCTTCAGCTGATGGATGTAATTGGGTTGTAATGGATTTTAGCTGCTGTTCCTTCTGATCTAGCCAATTTGAAATGCAGTATCGATGTATTCTCCCATCTCTTGGTAGGGAATGAGAAATTGAAACCTACAAGATGGAATTTATCAACTTTCATAAAGTCAGCTCCAACCATCATAAAACTGTTAAACTTCTCATTATCATTCTCCTGCAGTTATTTCTTGAACTGTGGTCTGGCAGTCAAAATATTAAAGTGCGTGTGGAATAAGTCAAGTTGATCCTTCAATATTCTGTGTGTCCTCAACATTGATTTAGGTGCTGTAAATATTACCAAGTGAAGATGACATTAACACAGCAAAATTTAACACCCAAAACATAAAATCACAAGGAAAGATTTAAAGGTGGCCAAACCTTCTGCAATTTTATATTTAAAACATGATTTGCAACTACACTAGGTTTGGTAACAAACATTACATGTTCAGACATTTTCAAAATTGCAACTGAGCTGTTCCTCGGGTATGTTCCAGGGTGTCTTGGGGCCAAACGTTCTGTGATGAATAAGAGACAAGGTTCTGGAGCACTCAAGAATTTGCCAGCTCTTGTAGCCACTGTGTGTTGTGTGTACTATAAACGTATGAGTGTTTTGCAAGGCACAATCAGTGTCTTCCTTTGATTCTATATTCAGGATCACAGTACAGCTCAGTGAGATCCAGGATCTAATTGACCTCAAATATACTGAGTTTCCTTTTATCTTCAATAGTGTAAAAATGGAAGAGATAGCACAACATCTATTCTATTAAGAAGTTTCAATAAAAAGTATCAAAGAAAACAATCCTCTATTCCTACCTACCTTAAATCCTCCTTTTTAAATTAATGCCATTTTAAAAATGTCAAGGTTCTCATACAATCCTAACATTTACTTAAACAATGCAAAGATCCACTGTAAAATGGCAGTAGACAATTATACATTCTTCTATAGAAGAATCTTATTACTGATAAAATTAGAATATATGGGCTAGATAAAGTGATGGAGAAAAATATATGTTCTACCACTTGTGTCTCTGAGTTTATACAATACTCTCTTTGCATAGCGCATTGTACAAAACTACAGAAAAGCAACTATTCCTGGGATTCATAAAATTGGCCAGCTAAAATGACATAGCTGGCATAGAAATGGAAAGGATTAATATCTTGAGTGTAATAAATAATACTAATTTGCAATACATTTCATTCAGCATCTTCAAAACACTTGACAAACATTAAGTAATTAATTAATTAAACAGAAGACCAAGATGAGCTTAATTGGACTCTCTCTAAGGACATGCAATACTTCTTGGTTCATGTAGGTTTTGAAATAACAAGATTAACCTTTCTTGTGATATTTGACTGCCAGTTTGAGTCCGGAAAGTACCTGGGTGCATGACAATTAGATGTTTTAAAAAGGTCAATTGGATTTTTTTGTAACCTCTAAAATGAGAGGTTAAATTCTCTCTCTCTCTCTCTCTCTCTCTCTCTCTCTCTCCCTTTCCCTCTCTTTCTACCTTTCACACACATATGAACACACAACTGACTTTTTTCTATTAACTAAAAATTCTCTCTCTTACTTAGGAATTATGAATAGAATTAAATTTATCATGAATGACCTTATTACCAAAATATATCATTCTATTATATTAACATCCACCCAAACACACATAGAAAGACATCATTTTAAAGAGAAAAACTAGACTTACTGCTGTAAATTGATATTAAAGATTGTAGTTATTTCTATGATGATAATATCTTTTTCTGATCTATAGAAAAAAAATTAACTCCCAGCAGTAACCAATTTATCTGCAAAAAAGCAGCCTCATCATTGACAAAAATGGAAATTTCAGTTATCTTTCATTGTTTCTATTTGTACCTGCCTGAAAGCTTTAAAATGAAATAATCTCTTCTAATGGGCAGAACCTCAATTCAAATTGGTGAATCTCAGACAAAAATGTAAGATGAATTTCCATGGTCATTCTCTAACTCTGAGACCTCTGTGCCCCACAGTGACCCACAGAAGGAGCTGGAAAGAAAGGTAGCCCCAGGAAAACTGTCCTCTCTGCACTTTGAAATTTTCCCTTAGAGCAACAAAAATCTTTCAAAGAGAAGAAGGTGCAGTGGGGCTGTGACACATGCAGCAAGCAGTCTTTCATCCAGAGTATTTCTACAAGCTTCCCTCTTGGTAGCATGTCAGTCTTGGTATGCTGTGTTTCCCCTCTGTGTTTGTTTGTTCCACAGAATGTTTCAGTTTATCTTCTCAGTTCTTCTTGGGCCCATGTCTATTTCCCATGTTCTTGTACAATTTTTGTAGTTTTGTTTCTTTCTAGTTGCATTGCATTTTGATCAAAGAAGACACTAATGGAAAATGCATCCGTTTTTATTTTAAAAGCCAGGCTTGTCCTATAGGTGTTACATGTGTTTTTTGGCCACTGAATGAAATATTCTGTAAATATTTATTATATCCATTTATTTTATATATATAGTTTAACTCGGCAGTTTCTTCTCTCATTTTCATTCTGGAGAATTTGTTGATTGATGAAGATGGAATGTTGAAGTTAATTACCATATTTCACTCATAGTTCTAAAAGGGTCTGCGTTACATATTTGAGCAGTGTAATGTTGGGTGCATGGATATTTACCTTTGTTACATCCACGCATTGGACTAACCATTTATCACTTTATGATAAGCTTGTCTCTTTTTTACCTAAAGTGTATTTTACCTGATATGAATCTGGTTTCTCTGTGTGCGAAAGGTCTTTTGCCAGTCCTTTACTATCACCTATGTGGACCTTACTGGTGGCGTGGCTTTCTAATACTATCTCATCTTTCTACTTTCTCTTAAAGTATGTTATACATGAAGATTTTCTCTTAGAGAGAAGACATTTTTTTTTTCACTGTTAGCCTTAAGAGTTCCAAAAACATCATAGGCATCCGAGACACACCATTCCAGAATGATCCAATGGACAACACAGGTGTTCACACTGAAATAGATGCCCAGGAGAGAAAACTTCAGAACTGCACCATAAGGTGGTGCTCGTGAAGGACTGTGTGTGTTAAAATGAATTCATCAACAGGGATTTATGACAGTGTGGGTTTTTTTTTTTTTTTTTTTTGAGACAGGGTCTTACTTTGTAGTTCAGGCTGGCCCTGAGCTCACGATGTAGCCCAAGCAAACCTTGAACTCAGCAATCCTCCTGTCTCTGCCTCCCCAGTGCTGGGATGACAGGCGTGAACCACCACGCCTGACACTGTGGTATGTGGTGCTGATTGCTGGTTGATTGTTGGTGGGCATAAGTCACCAGCCCAGCATTGTATGTGGTTACCGGGATCGAACTCAGGACTTTGCGCTTGTGAGGCAGGCGCCAGAACCACTGAGCTAAATCTCCGGCCCTCTGTAATGTTTTTATAATTCAAATATTCACCTTTGTTTTGGATCAACCTTTGTATTTCAACATTTCGAATACTAGAAAAC
>PVIC010027469.1:0-23818 GCA_004025085.1 Thryonomys swinderianus
CATTTATATTTTTATTAATATCTTCCTGAGTTACATTAAGATAAATAATTAATTCCTGGAACCATTCATCAAAGACACTATTTAGATTTCTCCAAACAAGTACACATGGCTAAAAAATACAATCAGAAAAATGGCAATTAGAGAAGTGCAAATTATAACAACATGGAAAATCCTTTTAATGCCAGAAAGAATGGCTATCATGAAGAAATCAAATAAAAATAAATGTTGGTGAGGCTGTGGGGAAAAATAATGTTTCTATAATGCTAGTGAGAATGCAACCTTGAGCCAACATTACAGAAATAACTATGGAGATTCCTCAAAACTCTTAAACTAGAAATTCCATTTTACCCAGCTATTTTCCTTTTGGGTATTTTTTTAAAATGTTAAATATATCACATTACAGAGATACATGTACACCTATATTTATAGCAGCATGGTGCATAAATGCCTAATCATGAAAGTAGCCAATATGTCTATCAAGATATGAATGAATAAAAAAAATGAAGTCCAGTGGAATAGAATTCTGTTATGAGGAGGGATAATTTTATAACATTTGTAGGGCAATGTATCAAGACCTTAATGTTAAGTGAAATAAATCCAACAATCTGAAATATAATCTGGTCTGTTTTATGCAGAAACTCAAAATAAAAAAATATAAAAGATAAATAATATAAAAATGGAGATAAGTATTTTCCAAAAGGGAAGGAGGCCAAAAGACGGGGGAGGGATGAAAATGGAGAACAGGGAAAGGGATTAAAAAAAAACTTGAGACATGCTATGTTTTACCAGAACCTCCAGAGAAATGTTATCATCATCTACAGCAAACACATAAGAATATACAATTAAAACTAAACAATATTAATTCCCCAAACACATTTTATTTAGACATTTCAATAAATCCAATAATATCTGAAACACATTTAAAATAAAACATTGAATTAGTAAGTTTTGATATTAGTCTTTGTTTAGGTATCAAGTATTTTCACTAAGGAACTATTCCTTTCTATTGTGTTTTTTAACAGCAAATGCTTCCACTTAAACGAGCTGGAGTTTCTCAAGGTCAGATAAGAGGGCTGATATTCTGGGGAGCCCTCCACCACTGAACAGTTGTGTTGTGAAGAAGGATTCTCAGGACAAAGGCTTTCTGCAAAAAGTGAGCAGATCTTGATTATTTTCTGTGCCTTCACTCTGATGCGATGTTACATTTCACTCTGATACGATGACAATAAATCACTATAGACAATTGAAAATATCGGTAACACTTAAAACCTGTGCTACAGATGCTTTGGTAGACAAAGTTAGATTCTGTGTATTATGAATACTTATGAAAATTACCAAAAATCTATAGATGTATTACTAATTAATCATTCAGCAATTCAAATAAACTGTTACAATTTTTTTATGTTCAATACTGTTTTATTTGTAGCACTTACTAGACTTATTTTTAACCTTATCGTATTTTCTTACAATACGATCCATGGGAAAATTAAACTTGATGAAAACAGTTCATCCAAAGACATCAAGTACAATGGAAATTTTGTACCTTCTACTCTAAAACGCGCATAGGGCCAAATAAAGTGGGTAGAACAAAGAACTTGTTATATCCTTAACGTCCCTTTGTTAATGACTACCATTAATTTCCTGTAACCTAAATTGCAAGTACAGACTGTCAAATACTAACAAAAGTACCAAGAACACGTGTCTGAAGTAATTCTTTATCACTCAAGTGAATGCTCTTACTATCGTGTGGTATTAATTTCATAATTATTTTGTCTTTTATTTTATTTTCCTAACTCCAAGTTATTTTCAAAGCCTATCAGAAAATGCTCACCCAGTTTGAGGTGATGTTTAAGTTTAGTATCAAATTTTATTCAATGTCTTTGCAGTGCATCTGTGATTGGCAGTGACAGCTGAATAGTAACATATATTTTTAGGACTTCTCTAACTTCCCCTTGAGATATCTGAAAACTGTGATGAAAAATTAGTTCTCTTACCCCATGGAGAGTAACTTATTGCTCACATGGCAGAAATGTATGTGTTGTATCAAAAAGTAAATGGAAGAAAACGATAGCTTGGACTCATGAGCAAATGTAGTTCTTTCCCAGGAAAGAACAGAACACATGTATCTTCCCTTCTGCTGATAAGAATACCATGTAACTTGCTCTTATGACTACAAACATAGCCATTGAGGCAGAGAGTGTATAGTATTTGCAAAAGGCCCTTACGTTGTCAACTGTCCTAAAGCAAATCAGAAGGAAGGGGAAAGATGGGGAATATCAGCAACACTTTCCATTAGAAGTTACAATCTCCTTGAGTACACGGTATGTGGGCTGAGAGCTAGTCCTATCTTCCTGCATTCCAGGTTTGTGCTTTTATGTATAAGCCATTAATTTGTAGTGACTGAGAAATAATCAGTACTATCTCATAGAGCAATAAAAATGGTCATAGTAATGCCACTTAGTGATAACTAAAAATATCCCATACCAAACCCAAAATTTTCTGCCTCGAGGACTTATTTTAGTTCATTTAAAATAATGGCCAAGTCTAAAGTTTCCAGATCCTAAGAAACCCTGAGAACACTGATTTTAACTTGGACAGATTATTCCCACACAGAGCTCTTTGGGCTGCTACCCCATGGTTTCTGGCTTTTGCCTACAACATTTCCAGCCACTCTTGAAGCTTGCGTCGTGTTTCTATGTCTAATTACAACAGGACCTTTCCCAAGAGTTCACATAGCAGACGTGAAATTTTTGTGGTAGTCACCATTCAGGTATGAGACCCACGTAGGTTCAAAAACCTTCTCACAACCTCTCTCCAGGATAAGTGACTGACCGTAAGGGGTTGAGATCAGTCATAACTCCGTTACCTATCTGCAGTAGATTAAACAAGCAGGGCTTTCCGTGTTATTTAGAATCAACATTCAACAAGCTGACACAGTTTTTAAACAGGGAGTTCTCTCCAAACAATGAAAGAATTTCATGTCCAATTCATTTTGATAATCTGAAATTCATACATTAAGAAAGGTAGGTGTTGCTGGGCATGGTGGCTCATGTCTGTAATCTCAGCACTCGGGAGGCAGAGCCAGGAGGATTGCTGAGTTCGAAGCTTTCCTAGGCTACAGTGAGCTCAGGGCCAGCCTACAAAGCGAGACCCTGTCTCAAAAAAAAAAAAAAGAAAGAAAGAGAGGTACATATGAGACTTGCTTGAAAACAACAATGATTAGCAGTCTTGATTTCCTAGCCCCTTCCTTTTAGGCAGAGTAAGAAAATAACACTAGGTGTGTTGTGCATGAGAAGCAGTTTGTAGCCTTTGAATGAGGATTTGCTAAAAGGGTTCTGAAAGTAGATTTTGGCAATTTTTCTGTTCATACTAATCTATATTTATTAATATTTAATCTATATTTATTAATATGTAAGCTGGATTTAGTGCTACATGTAATTTTATATTGCTGTTTATGTTGGACATTACAATATCAAAATGTTTCATTATCAGATCTTATTTAGTACATAATTTTTAATTTAGCCTGATATTAACTAACTGATAGTTACGGAATCATTTAAATAAATCTTTTCCAAACATGTTTTATGTTTATGATTATATTGTGAATTGTGGAATTATTGAGACACAAATAGCATCATCTCGAGTTACAAATATCCACATTTCTTTCATGAAAACAAAGCAAATTGGAGAGATTTCATTTCAACTCATTTTCTTGTGAAGGGTTATTCTGTAGCTTTCCATACTCTGGTCTCCAAGCTCTTTGCTCACTGAACTCTGCATTAGCTGAACTTAACTAATGAGCTGATAATTCTGACAAATATTCATAGTGTCTGCTTGGTATCAGCTATGGTATTAAATGGTTTCTGTTTTATATTTCTAATTGCATTTTTTGCAAACAGAAAAAATGAGGCACAAAGGCACGCAGTAAGCTTGCCAAGGCCCCTCAGCAATCCAGCCAGGACAATTGCCCGTAGATACCACACCTAACCGGTGTCTGGTGAAGGCTCTGAGGGGTGAGTGGGTTTGTGCAGATTCTCACAAACAGATTTCATAACGCAGAAAAGTATTTGTTTCTGAAAGACCTCGAAGGTCTCCTGTGTCCTCTGCACGTCATCACTGTGCCCTGCAAGGGAGCAGATGCCTGGAGCAGGCTCTGTAGGAGAAGGAGCCGGGTAGCAGCTTCCCCTGCGCACCTGTGCGGAAGCCTTTGTGAGCTCCGTGTGAGTCCACCTATGTCTCAGATTCTGCGGACCGCACAGGCCAGCTGTATAGTACAAAAATGTGGCAGAGCAAAGAATGCCGAATGTGTATTCTTAAAATATTTTTAGAAGTATTTCAAACGATGTGTCATTCTAGATAATATGGGGGGGGGGGGATGATGATTTTCTTCTTTTCAACTATCTCAGTGCGGTTGTTGAAATGTCCCAACTGATGGTTTAGCTATGGCTTATATAATGTCTTGATGCTTTTCATCTCTGTCATTTTGTTCTATGTTCTTGGAAGTTTACATATGTTTCCAAAACTTTGAAAAAATAAAAGCCACATGATTGACACTATCTGAACTAATGACATGGACTGAATAAGGATCAAGGGTAAGTGATACTTGTGAAAGGGTGCACTCACGTGGATGGATGAGAGTGTGTTTAGTGGAGTGGGAAGGAAGTTTAAAAAGTGTTAACAAAGTTTTAAGGAGCAGTAGTCCTTGATTTTGACAATGATTTCATCAGCAAGTATTTAAACATATCGATGTGTTTGATTCATATGTACAACTTATGTTGCTCTTTAAATTATGTGAAGGAAGAGTGTTCTGAGAAACCATAGTCACCATTTTCCACGAGTGGGTGATAAAATTGAGATGTTAGTTAAGTAGCTTGAGATTTTTAAATTAAGATTTAATTAGCTGCTTGGAAAGGTATATAAAGACCGCAGGACAGTGACTGTAACACTGAATCACATATTCATTTTTGTCCTCACCTAGTGTCCCAGGTGGCTGTGCTGTTCTAGATGAGCTTCAGCCTTGTGCACCCAACGCCCATTTTTTTGTTACAAACAAAACTTTTGGAGGTTTCATGTTCTTTCTCCTTCACTATATGGCGGAGACTCGACTTTTCACTGACCACAAAGTTATGATTCTAATTAAAACCTCTTAATTGGGAATATCATTAACCACACAGGTCAAAGTGTGAAAAAGCACTTTCTTTGTAATGTTGAGTCATGAATGGAGTGCATTTTCCAGCTTATTTAACTCTCTAATAACTTTCAGTAATGGTTTGCGTTTCTAAAAGCATAACTAACACTTATTGCTTACTGCTAGATGCATCATATTTTTGCTATTATTAAACCCTATATAGCTCAAGTTTATGAAGCTATATATTAATGAGGTATATGTGCTATTACATATTCAATTTAAATTGAAATGATATATGCAAATATATGCCATCTTCATTTGCAGAAATACTTTTTGTCTTAAAGTGTAATTTCTTATATATGTTGGTTATAAATATATGTCTGAAGAGTAAGACAATAGCATCTTTTATTTGATGTACATGTACAGACCTTGTTGTTTTCTCCGTGAAGGTCTATGTCCCATGGATCTTTGTTCTTCTGTTTGAAGCACCTCTATTTTTGAGTCTCTTAGTTTGAATATATTGATGATATATTTTTGATGTCTTTGCTTTGTAAAAGTGCTTGCTTTGCTGAATTTTTTCACTAAGTTCACATCTACTCTACTGAGAAGTTGAAAGTGCCAGTACTTTGACTTCTGTCTTCCATATTTTGTTAACAAATTATTTTGCAATCTTTTAACCCCTATCTTTCAGATTATATTGTTTTAATCTGGATCTTTCATATTTTATGTAAAAATATTAACTTATGCCTTCAACAGATTGTTGTTGCTCAGATAGGTTTTCATTGTAGCACAAGCTGGACTTGAACTCACTCTGGAGCCCAGGCTGTGGTCAAATTCGTGGCAATTCTGAGCCCTCAGCCTCCCAAGTCCTGGAGTCACTGGTATGAACCATCATGTCCAGGTTCAACAGTTTTATTAGTATTTACTTAGTATATAATATTGTTTTCTCTTTATAGCCACTGGCTGACCCTCTGATATCTATACCTTAGGAAGCTTTATTGTTGTTTACTATTTTATTTTCAAATATCATTTTTGTTTTATCTTCTTGTTCTCCTCGTGGGACTCCACTTATGTCATGGTGGACATTTTGGCAGGATTCCTCATGAGACTCTTGTACAGTCATAACTTCATACTTCATTGCTCTGAAGCTTGTTGAGTTTGGTATTTGATTCATTTTTGCACACACAAAAAAATGTTGGTTGGGTATTCATTGCCTTTAGTCATGCACATAAAATTAGAACTGGTTGACACATATGGACTTTACCTCTTCCAGATGAAACAATTCCATTAGTACTCATTGTGCTGGGTTCATTCCCACCTGTCAAAACAAATTAACCACGTGCAGCAAGATGACATCCTTTCTTCTGTTTTACACTGAAGCACATCTATCCTGTGGATTATAGCCTGCCTGCTTTCTTTTTCAAATGTTGTAATGACACGCGTGTTTTAAAAGAAATCTTTCACTTGTAAGATTATTATACATTTTATAGGGCCCAAGATGATTCTTCATTAATCACTATAACTCCACAAAACCAAAATGTTGGGCAACCCTGGACCATCTTCCAGCTCATTAATTTTCTTCAGGTGCTTTTAATCTTCCACCATCCACATTCAGGAAATGCTATTTCAAGTTCATATATTTCTTACTTGATATTGTATGAGTTCTAATCATGGCATCCATTGCATCTTGTTTCCTTAACATGTGTACTGCATACATTTTGGTTATTGTATAATATTAATATCTTAATGAACTGCAAATATTTCCTCTATATTGTTTTTCATCTGTGTGTTTTGTCCTTTGTACTTGTCTGATATTTTGACAACTTTTAAAGAGGCTAAAATGATCTCTGAGAAATTGTGGAGATAAGCTGAGTCTCTGGGGACTTAACTGTGCCAGAGAGAGAAATCAATTATAGATCAGCTTCATTTATCTCTTGTTTAATCCTGCCTAACCAGTAACACGGCAGGAGCTTCGCTGAAATCATGAGGTGTCCACTGGGGCCGTCTCACCTGTGTCAACCTCAGAACTAATTTTCTATCTGTAGAACTCCTTGAGACTGCTGATACTTTTGTCTGCCAATCCATTTTACCTTCCATCAATGAATCAGAAAATGAAGGAAAAACTGGCATAAGTGAGGCCAATAAGGCATGTGCTTCTCTATCACCTAAGTCTGTTATTCTTTTTCACTACATCAGCATATCGCAACTATACTGACACTTGAATGATATTTGGTCTACACTGAGCTTGTCAGTAGAAGAATGATGCAGTATTTTTGTAGGCTCAAGAAAACTGTATGTCCTACAGTTCAAGGTGCATAGAACTGCTTACATCTGTTGTTCCATCTATTCGCTTGTGTTTATGTCCATGTGATTACTTATTCACAACATATGCTTAATTGAAACATAAGATGTTGGGCCGGAGATTTAGCTCAGTGGTTCCTGAGCTAATGGCTCACTTGCCTCACAAGTGCAAGGTCCTGAGTTCAATCCCCAGTAACCACATACAATGCTGGCCGTGGTGACTCACGCCCACCAGCAATCAGTACCACATACCACAGTGCCAGGCGTGGTGGCTCACGCCTGTCATCCCAGCACTCAGGAGGCAAGACAGGAGGATTGCTGAGTTTGAGGCTTGCCTGGGCTACATAGTGAGCTCAGGGCCAGCCTGAAATACAAAGAGAGACCCTTTCTCAAAAAAAAAAAAAAATTCTTTCATCAATAAATTTAAACTGAAATTAGTATTTATAAGGATACAATAATGAATCACTATGGGTTCAGCGAAAAACACATCTTGAATCCAAGTTTACTTTTAATTAAAATATTTGTGCTAATAACAGCTGACTGACTAACAGATGAATTTATGAAAGTTGCCACCCACCTGCTCAGGACTGAACCCTCTACAACCCAAAGCCGTGCTTCTCAGTCTTCAGTTGCCAAGATGTGACCCGAGGCCAAAGTGAATGCTTAACCCCCAAGAAGCGCTGACCAAGACGCCCTCTACCTAACCAAGACTGGGGGCATAGAAGACCCACTGAATAAACATGGTAGACACTTATGTCTCCTTTGCATCTGATGGTCTCCACTTTATTTCTGCATCCCAGATTGTGAATAAATCTGTTGTTTGGTTTCATGCTGTTACTGGTGTGGATTTTGTTAATAGATCAGTTTAATTTCTAATAATTTGTTCTGTTGTCAACTTGAATTTTGGATTTTTCACACATGTATGTGTGAACTACCCACAAGTCCAATTATTTAAGTACAAGATGAAGAAAAATTGCATATTTTTATTAATTTTATAGGTAATATAAGAAAAACTAAAATAACAGTTTTATAAAATTTATTCAATATATTTTTGCATATAGTATAGCTGAAAACATTCAGTGTACATGCAACATTATAACATAAACAGCAGTATTTAGTCTCACTTCAAATTCCTTTTATATAATCGTCTTTTGAGCAACACCCTTTACATGGTCAGACTGGCTTTTCTTTCTGTATTTGTGGTATAATTTCATTAAAATGTCTACCCACTAAATGCAATTGTGAAGGCCTCTAGGTTGGATCTCCTGGTTGACTTTTAATTGTCCAGTAGATTTTAATTATCTGATCTGTTAGACCTAATCTAAATTGTGAATGACTTTTTGAACCTCTCTGTTTTGA
Organism: Thryonomys swinderianus; assembly: GCA_004025085.1. Lineage (NCBI taxonomy): Eukaryota > Metazoa > Chordata > Mammalia > Rodentia > Thryonomyidae > Thryonomys > Thryonomys swinderianus. The sequence continues at coordinate 8,789 of PVIC010027469.1, forward strand.
ATAATTGAGTTCCATATTTTTAATCCATAAAATGCATAAATATCTCATAATAATATTTATATTACTCTTTAATTACAGTTTAGCTTGTTAGATGTTGGTCACCTCTGTCAAAACCACCCATAGAATTATTATATTCATTGACCTCTATGGAAATTGAAATTTCATCTTTTAAGTTCTATCTGTTATGCATTATGTGCAGCTGACAAGAAGGAGGCATCTTTTTTTTTGTCTGTCCATTTCATAAACACTTCCTTTCTGATATGCAATTTTGCCCCTTTTTTCTTTTACAGATCTTGTGAGACTACCTTCCTAATAATCTCAGACTTCCAGTGTGTACATTTTGTACTGTGAAAAACATATCACTCATTTCTGGAGAAGCATAGAAATTATATCCAATAAATGTATGATAACAGTGTTTTAGATCACAGCACAAAATTACAGGTTATTTTTCACAAATGAACAAAAGAAAATAACCAGAACTTATTATCAGATTTGACTAGAAACAAACATCAGAGACAAAAACAACGTGCTATATTTTAAAGAGTATGAAAACAGTAATTGATATAAATAGGCATATGAGTTTATCTCACAAACATGATTTGACTGACATGACACCTCGCTGAGCACTGCTCGAATAGTTAATCTGTAAACAAATGCATTACTCCAGTGGCTCTCAAGATATACTGTCAAGTGGTTACTAGAAATAATCAAAATACAACATGAGTATATATATATATATATATATACATATATATACGTATATATACTTACATATATATACGTATATATATGCATATATATACGTATATATACGTATATATATGTATATATATACGTGTATATATATATTAATTACCATAACCATAGTAGCTTTCACACTGTAACTCTCCATTAGCAGCAGACGAAGATTATTAGTTCGATCTTGTAGGACTCAAAGTCGTTACTTCCGGAGCACGAGAGCCTCCGGAAACAGCAATCAACAGAAGCCTCTGTGATGATTTATTCATAACTCAAGGACATGAGAAGAACAATTCTGAAGGAAAACATTTTGCAAAGTATTATATAGGAGTTTTTGTAGCGTAGGTATGGGATCCTGCATTACGTGATATGTCAACCTAGTCCAGGCAATCTTACCGGGGCAGCGGGGACGCAATGGCCAAAGGAAACACCTCAGACAGTAATTTGTTCTTAATTCTTCTCCCTCTGAACTCTAACCTCGCGTTCTGGGAGTGTGGGAGCTGTTGCTCCCCGTGCCCATTCTTTAACCTATTCAGGGTCAATCATTCTTTTGGCCAGTGTCACCCTACATTTGTTAGTGTTAACATTTACCGTTTTGTATACAGTGAGCTGGCAGTGCTGGTGCACACCTGTGATTCCCACCATGCTGGAGGCTGAAACAGGAGGATCGCCTCTGGTCTGAGGCCAGCCTGGACTATGTAGTGAGAGTGTGTCTCAAAAAAATCCCCCCCCAAATTAATTAATTATCGTTAGTCACTTTTAGCTGACGAACAGTGGTGAGTTAGAAGTGCAGTCAGGTTTCCTTGCAAGGTCAATGGGCATTTGCAAATTAGCTAAATATTTAAAAGATCAGGAAAACTTATTTTTTGGCTATCTTGTTTTACACCTCCCTTAACTATGTAAACTTTGTAAACATAGGAAGCATTTGCATAGCTTTAAAAAGCTACACATCTCCAAAGGTGCATGTAAATACAGAATTTTAATGACAAATTATATTTTCTTTTTTGTTATCATGTAGCTTTTTTTTAAGAAATAGTTATTGGATTTGTTTGTGATCCTTTTTCCCAAAAACAAACCAATTGTTAGTATGAGAAAAGATGTCAAGAGACTCATGTTTATAAGCTTAAATAAGAATCACTGGTTGAATTAAAAACTAAATAAAATTCAACAGCTTTACTTTATGTCTTTGACATACACTATAGTTTCTGCAAGAAAAAGTTAAAGTTCGTGAAATTGCTTCAGCACAAAAATTAGTGAATAAATTATCCTTTGTTAAAACTAATTTAACTGTAATTGCGTATCTAAATTTGAATGTGTTAAGTAGCTTCTTTTTTGCTCTACTACATCTACCCTCCTGCTGAATCAATCTTACTTTCTTTGTCTTTTTATTTCTTCCCAGAGGTTTTGGGAATCAAACCTACAGTCTCATGTTCACATTAGTCAACCTCTCTGCCTCTGAATTTATCACCAGCCCTTACATCTTTATTTCTTCACCAAAAAAATGATCTAAACAAAAAAAACTACAGGGCTGGAGGGTTAGCTCAGTGGTTCTGGTGCCTGCCTCGCAAGCACAAGGTCCTGAGTTCGATCCCCGGAAACCACATACAATGCTGGGCGTGGAGACTCACGCCCACCAGCAATCAATACCACATACCACAGTGCCGGGCGTGGTGGCTCACACCTGTCATCCCAGCACTCGGGAGGCAGAGACAGGAGGATTGCTGAGTTCGAAGCTTGCCTAGGCTACGTAGTGAGCTCAGAGCCAGCCTGAACTACAAAGCAAGACCCTGTCTCAAAAAAAAAAAAAAAAAAAAAAAAAACTCCATCAATTTCTTTTTCTTTAAGTTTAATTAGGCCAAAAATAAGCCATGATGCAGAAAGCAGAAGAGCTTCCAGTTAGATAATTCAGTTGAGTTTCTCCCTGGGTTTGGAGTTTACAATGACAAATGTATACAAGTTTTCTTTACCATGTTCATATCCTGTTGCAGGCAAAGAAAATGGTGATATCTCTGGTCCCCTTTGCCTGCTGTATCTCTAGTTTGTCATCTGTTCCTTCATTGGGAGAAGCATAACTTGGCTCATGGTTTAAGGGGTATAAGTCTGTGGTGAGTTGCCTCTGAAAAACAAAGATTGTGAGTGAAGGGTGTAAGAGACAAAGGGGATCATTTCATGGTGACTGAGAAATAGAGGACATGGAAGAGTCTCTGCAAAAGATGCCTCACCAAAGACACACTGGGAACTACTCCCAACAGTCTCACATCTCAGCTTCAGCTACGGATTAATGCAATTGAGTGGATCAATGCACTGATGCCTGTAGGATTTCCATGGCATAGTCACCTCTCCAAAAGTCTACTAATCCAATCAAGTTAGCAGTAAACTGACTGCTATAGCTCTAAGGTAGAGTGAAAACTTTGTCATAACATTTGATTCCTCCAAATGTTTTTTTTTTTCCTCCCTTAACGTTTATTTATTTATTTATTTTTTTGAGACAGGGTCTCTCTTTGTAGTTCAGGCTGGCTCTGAGCTCACTATGTAGCCCAGGCAAGCCTGGAACTCAGCAATCCCCCTGCCACTGCCTCCCAAGTGCTGGGATGACAGGCATGAGCCACCACACCTGGCAACTTTCTTTTATTTTTTGAGAATATTTATATTTATGTACATTATGTAAGAACTATTCAAACTTCTTACTCGAAAACCTTAGACCCAACATGCACTTCCGCTAGCACCATCCTCCTCCGCTCCTCATAATCAGTTTGTTGTAATCAGTGAACCACCAAGGACACATTCCCCCACCCAAAGTTCAGAACTAACGTTAGGGTTTGTACTTGGCAGACTTGCAACAGTTTTGAAAAATGCATGGCATGTATCCATCCCTCAAGTGTGTCCCGGATACTTCCTCTCCCTTAAGTTGCCGTTTCCTACTTTCTTTTCAGCGTGACATTTCCCTTTCCCCCATAAGAGGCAGGAATCTACATTTACTTTTTCCAGAAAATGGTCGGTCTCATGCAGCACTCATGGCAATGGCCATTTTTTTAGTTTAATTAAACCTTACACATTTCTCCTGCTAGTTTTGGAGTTCTGTCCATCTTGCTCAAGCTTTAATCATGAGTAAGTGATCAGAAACAGAGTGGAGACCTGGTGTTTGATCCTAGACGAGCTAGACTCTCAGCTGCTCCTAAGACATGATCTTAGACTAGCTAGCATCTCAATTCATCGCGAGAAGTGATCCTGGAGCAGTGAGCCCCTCAACTGGCCCTGAGACGTGACCACAGATGCAGGAGTGCAACCAGCCAAACCCGAAGCGCCATCCAGCTAAATTCACCTCCAAGTACTCAACTGCAGAAATGTAAGCCATGTATCTGGTTACTACTTTGGACCACAAAATCTTGGAGTGTTATGATCTGTAAGATCTGATACTATCTCTTTCACATTGTATACACAAAAGACACTTTGTTTGTTTGTTTATTTTGCAGCCCACAGCATTGAACCCAGAGCCTTTGATGTGAGCTATGCCTCCAGTCCTTTTTCTTTTGAGTGAGAATCTTGCTGAGTTATCTAGGCTGAGCTTGACCTTGAGATACTCCAGGTATCTTCTTGCCCTGAGTTGAAGGGGTGGGCCATCATGCCTCTCACACCTCGTCAAATTCTATCTTTTCAGATTGGCTTTATGGAATGCAGGCTTCCTCTCATCATACGATATTTTAGCCTCTGTCTCTGCTTGATTTCTGATTGATATAATGGACGCTGGTGAATCTCTTGGGACATATTCCAGAAAATGTGAGCAAATAAATTCACCACATACACACTTACCTAGATTAACTCTTCCCTATTAGTTTATCTGATTGATACTGTCAAGTTCCTATTTTCTTCGACTTACTTTTCTCAGTAGTAAATAGGAAGAATGGTTTGAACAAACCCAGATTTGGATTTCTTTATTCTCATTTTTTATGCCCTAGTATTTTGAAGTAATTTTCCCATTTTGTTCAAATCTAACATATCATAAAAATGGGCCTTCTAGTTTATATCCCAAAGCTTTCTATCATGTTAGATAACTGAAAATATTCCAGTCACCTTCCTCATTAGACAATATCCTGTCTCATCTTTTATATATTTGTAATAGAATCTAGTAGTATCTAGCATATATTTAAGGTACACCATAAGTCAATATTATTTTATGCTACATTTTTAAAGGCAACAAGTAAATAATCCATTTATCACAAATACTGATTGGTGACTCATCATTATATATACATAAAGAGTTTAAATGAAATTATAAAAGGCATACAGAATTCATTCATTCTCAATCTATTGTTATTGAGAAAAGTGATTTGAAAGTATATAATCTTTTTATTTAATTTCCAGGTCTACTCAATGTACAACTTCTGTCTTAAAAAGGCAATTGAAATCTTTCACAAAGTATCATTATTTTCATAAAACATCATTTATTTACTCTATTATAAAATGGCACTGAGAGAAATTGCAAGATGCCTGTTCAAGTACTGACATATCAAAATTTATCTTTGTAAAGATTTTATTGACCTCGCAGTCAATGGAACTTGAAACTTCAGACAGCAATTCTGCTTGTGCATACACAGCTGACTCGGGACTGAACTGAATTAATTGAGTGCCTATCTGCAATATAGATTGACGGTCCTTCAAATTGAACATGAAATCTGAAAGGAGTCTGGTTTCTAGATGTGAAATCAAATGGCTTGATATTTTTACTTAGCAATATATGAAAACAAATAAATCTGTTGTTAAAGTGTAGAAATTATCCAGTATATAAATACTTCAGCAAATGATTAAATTAGACCCATTGCTTCAGTCTATGTTAAAGTTTTGTATGGGGTTTTCAGTACAGGCCTTCATTGGCAGACAAAGGATTTTCTTTAGAAACAAATCCACCACCTCCCCGTACCAGGGATTGAACTCAGGACCTTGCACTTGACAAGCAAGTGCACCTATGTGGCCAAACCTTTCTCCAGGGGCTTCTATTTCTTCTCTCTCCCTCTCGTGGCAGGCAAATAGATACAGTAACCCTCTTAGAAGCTACAGAGATGGAGGTGATGTAGATGACACAGGTGATGCAGGTGATGCAGATGACTCAGACCAATCATATACATTGCTAAATGCTACTTCTGCCCTTCTGCCCAATCACACCCCTCCACAAGCACTGCTCCCGCCCTCTCACCCAATTACATTCTAAGCCATCCTATATAAATGCCTGTAACATCCATAATAAAAAAATAGGGGAAAGTTGCTACACCAACACAGAGTCTGGGAGTTGTGACTCTGTGTCCCTGCTCACCCTTGCAAGGTCGTCGGACAACGGAGATGGTAGGGTAACCAGCTTGACCGAACGACACACCTAGGCCCCTCAGGAACAAATCTTAAGTCTAGAAAGAAATGAGTTGAACACAGGACTTTCATAAGAACAAGGACACTGGGCATGTTGGCACACGTCTGTGATCTTCACTCTGGGACACAAGCGCAGGAGGATTGTAAATTCAATCCCAGCCTTGGGTACTAAACATCTTAATAAGACTCTGAAAAAAATGAACATATGTTTAAAGGGCTGCCAATGTAGCTCAGTGCAGAAGTCCTCAGTTCAACAGGCAGTATAACACACACACACACACACACGCACGCATGCACACGCACACTCACAAGAGAGTAATCAAAGCACAAGGCTAGGAGAAATGAAGAGTTTGAAGTCAACAGGGTAAAAAAACATCCAGAATTATTTAAATTGGAACACAGGTGATCAAGGTCTTTGATGTGTGATACCTAATGAGAACTAACATTTACTGAGAAATGAAGAAGGACCATACATTTTCCTAGTGCTTTGTTTGTATCAACTCATTTAATGCACATTGATTTTATAAAATAAGTAGAATTAATGTCCCTAATTTACAAATGAGGGAAGTCAAGGGAGAGAAAAACTTCACCCCAGGACCTCCTCACAGTCAGTGCAGAGCTCGTGAGGAGAGAACTCATGATCTTTCTGCACTGTGATATTTCTTGCCAAGCAAACCTCGCCCAGAGCAACTGATGGGAGGGAAACAAAAGGAGAACCAACCCAACCCAGTGTCAATGTTTATGGCATTTAAAAATCTTTTACAAGTTCCACGTCACCACACAATAAATGGTCTGCAGAAGGAAGGATAATACGGTATGTCTGAAGGCGTCTCCTCTCCTCCCAGCATCCAGGGAAAAAGAATGACCTAGAGAAGGACTTGAGGTAAATAGTCTAATGATTTGGCCCTGATGTTCTAGTACGTAGCCTCATGGCCTTTCAATAGTGGAAAGAAGAGTCCTCATGAAGTGACTTTATCAGGACATAGCTGAGAGCTGAGATTATGGTGAAGCGTGGCTTTTATGAACTATGCAGTTGGCTAGCTGTGGGGCGGGGACAACCTTCTAGGCACTGGGACTTAGAAAGTTCAAAAGATAGGTGCACCAGCGTGTGAAAGGAAAGCTTTTGGCTCAGTGTTTCCAGAAACATCACTGTTATTTTTTAACCAAAATATACCCGACTACATAAAAAGGAATATGTTTGAAAGCTACTATATTTGTGCTTCTCTAGAAAAACAGTTATTTTGTTGATTCTTTGGTTTTTCACAATTTAATATGAGGAAAATTTGGAATTGAATAAAATCTATAACTCATATAATCTGTTTTAATAAGTCAACCTGCCATACTGACAGTTGACAGTGATGGAATTATCTTTCATAGTTGTGAATCATAATGTCTAGGAAAATATTTATTGAAAATGGTATATTGCAACTGTGCTAAATTTAAAATTACACAAACAGGATTTGGAGTTTACGCATAAATATTTAAGAAGGGCTTGTTTGTGATTTTGTGACTTTAATAAATTCAGTATTAATTTTAAAATAAAAAGAAGAATAAAAGCAGACAATGGCAAGAATATAGCCCAGGCAAGCCTCGAACTCAGCAATCCTCCTGTCTCTGCCTCCTGAGTGCTGGGATTATAGGCGTAAGCCACCACACCCGGCAGTGGTATGGGGTACTGATTGCTGGTGGGCATGAGTCACCACACCTGTTAATTTTGTACATGGTTACCAGGGATCAAACTCAGGACATTCCACTTGCTAGCCAGACTCTGGAACCACCGAGCTAAGTCTCTGGGCCAGCTCTCTATATTTTTAGTAAGAAGTTAAAAGTCTTGAGGAAAGCTAAAATAGAACATTTTTTTCCTATATAACTTAATAGAAGTTTTCTAATCCTGAGGAATTTTTAAATGAATAAACATAAAATGTAGCTGGGCAGCTTTTGTTAGTTTTGTTGATATCTAGAAGACTAGAAGGAAGTGACTAAAACTGTTTTCTTCTGTTACGTGAAATTCCTCTAACGTAGTGGTATCAAGCATATGGTATCAAGAAAGGTCTCTGGATTTTTTATTATTATATGTTTGCCATACACAATGAATGCATTCATTGTGGGGAGGTGGTATGTATTCATATCTGCATTAATCCAAATAAAAATGTAATAAAACTTTTGAAATCCATTTCTGTTACTAATCTGCTTTCATTCTATCTCCAGCCCACTTCTTATATACCGGGCCAACATCTTCCAACTCTTCTGGAAATTTATTTTATTCTTGAATTCCATATTGAAACAATCTGACATTTTATTTTTATTTTCATTTTTGTATGCTATCTGACAGCACTGCAGGCCTCTGTTCTCACTGTATTCATCACATTATATATCACAATTATTATTGATTGATTCAGTTCATTTATTTCACTCTGACAGAGAAATGGCACAGCTGGCCCTTGGATTGTGCTGTGATTAAGTGGCTCAGAGATTTTGTTCTCTTTTAAATTATTTTAAAATAATTTTTAATTATTTCTCTACCTACGGATCATGAATATCTTTTCTGAAATATCATTTCTATCTATTGAGATGTTCATGATGGTGGTTTGATTTTCCTGTTGGAGACATTTCTCATAGAATTCCACATCTGTCAACTGTGTTTAGACCTGAAGGTCTCCTGTGTAGTTCTTAACTTTGCTGTGCCCTTCTGCCACTTGACAGTTAACCTCGCTTGCTCTAGTGGGTGCATCTTTTAAAATCTTCTTTATTAAGGAAATACAAGGTGTTAAGGAAATACAAGATTAAGGAACTAAAAGATTGTTGAGAACTTGAATACTTGAAAACATTTAGCCTTATTCTGACACTTAGAGTGAATTAAACTGGGTTGCAAATTTTATTTCCTCTTTTCTCAAAACTTTTGCAGCATTTATTTACTTTCTCTTGAAGATAACTGTTACTATGGAGAAAAAATTCACTCTTGAATTGCCAATGTAATGTGTGATTCTTTTTTCAGGTTTACTGGAAGATCTTTCTGCCTACTTTTATCCCTATTGTCTGAATTCACTAATGGTGTGCTATGGAGCAGATACTTTGTCCTTTGTGGATGTTTTTGTACAAATCCATATAATTTATTTCTGACCCTTGTTGCCATCATATTACACTGAATTACTTACCTACTTTTTCTCGGTTTTCTCTCCTTGGAATTACTATCAATCTTTCATTGATCTTTCTCTGGGTGTTCTTATAATTCTTCTGTGTTTTCATTTTTATTTATTGATCCTAACATCTTGAAAGTATTTCTGATGTTTCCATGTTTACAAACTCCAGCCTATATGTGTGAATTTCACCATCACCCAAAGTTTGCTCTGGAAGAAATTCTTTCCACACCTATTTCATGGAATAATTTACTCCCATTAAGGTCATGCTCATTTTTATGATACACTTTTCAGGAAACCTAAGGAATTTTGGCTTTTATAACAAATTGTCGTAGACTAGGTATAGTATAAGCACACACACACAAAAAAAAAGAAAGAATATTTCCCAAAATCTGGAACCTGAGAAGACCAAGACCAAGGCAGTGGGTAATTCAGGTTCTCATAGAAGCTGGTCAACAGATTCCGAGTTTATCTAGCTCGGTCTTCAGAGAAGGGAGAACAGGAGGGAAATCTAAAATTTCTTTGATAAGAGCATGAATCTTATTTGTGAGAACTTCACCTCTGGGAAGCAATCATGTTTTCAAGAGTCAGACCTGCAAATGTCATCGCATTGAGAACTCCAGTAAGCAACTTTTCAGAGGACACAATAGTAGATTTTAACTGCTTTAAACATCGTGTTTAATTTTAAGTACTTCTTAACCATAATTTCCTTAAGTAATTCCTTAGACTGCATTCTCAAAATTGTTTCAATTGAAAATTATCTTTTCGGTATGCTACATTCTTATGGTACCTATACCAAACAAGTCTCAAATAAAAATCAAAATTGTATTTATAAAGACACAAATCTTCTTTACAAACTTACTTTTTGTGCCTTTCTGTTAATCACATAATTAATACAAATGAATTATATTAACATATATTTATTATTGCTAAATTTTTATTTATAAACATGTCTTGGTAAATATCTCAAAATCAAAATAATCAATGTAAAGCTACAATTTTTATTTAAATATAGATGTTTACCACTAGGAAGTGAAATATTATAGACCATAAGAAGCAAGATGTATGTTGGTTTATTTCTTTCTTTTGTAAGATGTATACTGTAAACTACTGAAATAAGTAATTTAAACTTCTATTTATAAATAAAGTAGGAACACAGAAACTTTTCTTATACTTACCTATAAATACGCACATATTAATTTCACCCATGTTCTCATAAAAAAGGGGATATAACGAAGGGAAAAGAGGGAGGGGAGTATGCTGACCCTGCTGTCTCCGACTTGTTCTGGACTCAGTAAAATGGATGTTTATCAGGTAAGAAAGACAGTTGCTATAAATCAAACGCTGTCAGGATTAGGGCCTGGATGTCAGATCCTGTTTATCAGACATAGTCACAGACCAAAGCCTACACTATAGGTTAATACAAAATTCAGTGAAATATCTTCCACTCAGCAGGAACTTAAAAGTGAACGCGAAGCTACAGCAAGGAATCCTCAGATGTCATTTGACAGTGATAATGTTAGCAACTGGTCCACTCTCAGCCACTCTTCTTGTCTGAAGTATTTTCTTCTTTCTTCAGGGCATGTCTTCTATTAATTTTTTTATTAGTACATGTTCACTATACATAATGTTTCTGCTGTGTTTTCTAACTTACACTTCTGGATAGTGTATTTTTCAGTTTTCATGAAAGTTACTTCCTGTGGACAGTTGTCCCTGATCCACGAGTAAGCTTGTTTCTCTCCTGCTGTCTTATTCGGACGGTGTCACCACCTGATGCCTGAGCCAATGTGACATCAGACCAGGAAGTCCGCCACCACCAGCTGTGGGTCCTGCCTGCTGGGCTACACAGACTCTGCAACCAGGACCCAAATAAATGTCTCATGTCTGTATAACTTACCTAGTCTGTGGTATTCTGATGCAGTATCAAAAAAGAAACTAAAATACTCAGGTCCAGTTTTGCTGTTTCTTTTCTTCTCGGTCTCTCTTTCTCCTATGTTTCTGTCTCTGTCTCTCTCTGTCCTTCTCTCAAAATACTATTACACTAAACATTGATTCTTATGTTCCATTCAATTTTTCCATCATATATCATAAGAAAATAAAACTCATGAAACTAGAATATAATAGTAGCAAAAAAATTCTCTAAACGTGATATTATCTATCCATACTTCCTTTCCACAGTGCTTCTTCTTTTGTGATTCTAAGAATTAATTTCTTCAGTAGACAGAATAAATAACCTAATTTTTAACACTGAAGAGGGTAAGGATTCTAAATTTCCCAGGTCACAGTTCTGAATTTAAGTTCAATGGGATCATTGATATCTCTCAGCTGGAATCATAACTATTGCTCCAATTATGTCATATGTTTCTATAGAGAAATATTTTCAAGAATGAGATGCAAGTTGGGGATTTAGCTCAACTGGTACCATGCCTACCTTGGAAGTGCAGGGCCAGAGTTTGATTCCCAGTACTGCAAAAAGAGAGAGAGAGAGAGAGAGAGAGAGAGAGAGAGAGAGAGAGAGACAGAGAGAGAGAGAGAGATGTGAAATCTTGGGTGTGGTGGCTCACACCTGTAATTCCTACACAGGGAGGTAGAGACAGGACTGCTGTGAGTTTGAGACCAGCCTAGGCTACATAGCGAGCTCAGGATGATTCTGAACAAATGAGACCATGTCTTTAAAAACTAAAAAACAAAACAAAAAAAGAATGAGATATGAAAATTATTAAAGGTTCATTAGAGCTAATACTATGAAAGGATTCCCTTTTTAACATATTTTTTTAGCCAGATTAATGTATTATGACTCTGGCCAACATGGCATCATATAGTGTTTGATGATTTACAACTTATCCCGTACCCCTTAAAATCACAGGACAAAAATGGAGCGTGCCATCTAACTCAGAAGAGAGGACCATTCTCTGAATTTGCTACATAAAAAGGATAATTAAATTTAGATGTCACTGAAACCACATTTTTTTATCAGTAAAATTATACTGCATATTTAGAGACATTGGCACAGGAACTAGCAATGTAATGATAATTCATAAGATGAACCAGGAGTTGAACCAGGAGAAGGTAGAGATTTAAACAATTCTAACAGTTAATAATCATATGGTAATGGCTGAAACTGAGGCTTCTGCTGTTTGTTTCTTCAGATCCCAAGTGAACATTTTGCTGTTGTTTATATAACCTTGACTTTGTACTGAAGAAAGTGGAAAAGTGGAGAGAATCTCTTTGATCAAAACCAATATCCTGGGACAAAGTTCAAGACCAAAGAAGCAACCTGTGTCTACAGGTAACACACTACACTTGAGTGGAGACTGGTAAAACCCACCCAGTCAATATTGTATGAAGGCAGTTCAATAGGCGTCTTAGGGATCCTAAGCTGTGCACGGGAGACCCCACAAGCCCAGATTTGGTGGCAGATGGTCCTCCACAGCAGTGTGGAGTACAGACTGTCTCAGCATTGCCTCCATGAGAACAAAGACTTGGCAAATTACCACAAATGGATGCTATTCATTCAGAGGTTCAGATAGTAACAGAATGAAGATTGTGTTTTACAAATATGCAAACCCAATCAATCGAAGGAGTTTAGAGTCTCTCTGTTTTAAAAAGTAAAGATGTGACATGTGTTCTTTTTGGAGGTCATTAGCAAGGCGAAGCTGGGAACAATGGTACCCTCACATCCACTGTGACTCGTTCAGGGCTACGTTCGACATTTCCTGCACAACTCCCTTATGTCTTTTTTTTTTTTTCTGTCCTGGGAACCAAACACAGAAGTGTCATTCATTCTAGGCAGAGGCTCTTCAGTGGGGGTATGTTCCTTGCATTAGGTCATTCTAGTTCGGAAATGGGGGCCAAAAGTATGGACATTGACCAAGATTTAAAATTCCTGACCATTATGGGATGCCTGCTACAGAGATTTGGGTTTGGTTTTCAGGAATGCTTGCTGTGCAGACTATAATCAAAATTATACAATTCATAGTCTGATCTTTTATATACTTAGTATATGTGCTGCCACAGTGAGCACTTTCATATATTTAGACTGTCAATTACTGGCTTTATGAGGCATTGCTGTAGAGCCAGTAACATAATCTAATATCAGATAGGACATTCTTCCTCTCAGATCTTTAAGTTCTGCCAATAGTAATAGGGTCACTGAATATGTGGTAAGAAAAGGAAATGCTTTAAAATGAGTTCAGTGGTCCACAACAGCGATGCGTGGAATAAAATGTGCGCATAAATTCATCAAGAGAGTTGGACAACACCTCAGTGAGCAAGATGGACCCCCAAGTCTAGCTTACAAATATGTTTCTTCCATCCTACATTGATAGAATTCTGATGTCCTCGACACCTGTCAGGCTGCTGTTTCTCAAAGCAAATTTGTTGTTCATGTTAGTCTCAATCATTGGCAGGTTGGACACAGAAACGTCCACACCGCATGAACCAAGATGCTGAATCTATGACACATTGTTGCCCTCACGATTATGCTTTATCCATTCTTCGTGGTCCCACAGTTCACCAATGTATTCAGTAAACTTTGCGGTTGCTGGGAAACAAATCCACCTTCAATACCCAAGAGAGCTCCTCCTCTCAACAGTGATAGCTTACCTTTCCTTTCTTGGCCTTTGGCAGGCTTTCACCTGGGATAGAAATACCTTCACATCGAGACAGTCCAACAGGCCCATCCATGTTTTTCCTTCCATGACCTTATTCTATTAAAGATTCCCAATCGTCATTCCTCAAGATTCTGCTAACAAATAAGTGTAAATAATTACCTGTCATATTATTATATTTTAAAAATTAAACATCTAAATATCTGAACTACTCAAAGTTCTACTCTGATGGAAATGTTTCCTATGTATCCATCGGTCACCTTTGCGTGAGACTGCAATATTACCAACTCCTAAACGTAGTTTCAGCATACAAAAATTATATTACTTAGTCCTGATACTTTCCTTATTTGTGGCATAAGAATGTACCAGAAGCCCACATTACCTACTTTTGGTTTTAGACACAATCTGGAATACGCAGGGATCCTTGCTCATGTACTCTCCTTCTGAGGGAGAAATCCCAGCCCATCAGTCCGTCTGTACAGCTCAGTGGACTAGAGAATTATCCTTTCTTTGTGAGATAGCTCAGGACATGTGGTTAACTTGGAGACTGATAGTATTATTTTCTATTTTTACTAGAAATTCTTTGAAAAAAATGCCTGTGCTTTCTTTTGTTTTATCTCATTGTTTTCTAAAATCTAAAGAATTATACCTGAATTTTTTTCTTTTATAAAGACTCTGCCATAAGGAGTGATATATTAGTCACTTATACTTAAATGGACGTACCTTGAAGACATACTCATAAGTGAAATGAACAGGACATAGATGTGTAAATACCATATCATTTCTCTAGTATGAGAGACTAAAGGTATGAGTGATTATATGATAGGTATTGTGAAATAGGGAGAAAATGTTCAAAGAGAAAAAGGGAGTAAAGGGGGAAAGAAAGAAGAGAAAGAAAAAAATGGTGATGAAAATAAGAAAAATTGGAACAAAGCTTATGTGTATAGGGGTTGGGTGGTAGGGAGAGCAGGGGAGTAGGAAAAGATAAGAATAAGATATTCTCCGTATAGATACAAATTTATAATGTTGAATGTAACCATTATGTATATATAAAATGTACCCATAAGCTCAATAGAAGGAAAAAAAATTTGGTAGATATTTCATCTATTCAATATTAACTATACTGTATATTTTTGAAGAAACTATTTCAGAGGAATATAGTAAAGACAAAAATTGTTTTTAATCTT
>PVIC010027470.1:0-23838 GCA_004025085.1 Thryonomys swinderianus
GTGGGTGGATGGGTGGATGGATGGATGGATGGATGGGTGAGTGGGTGGATGGGTGGATGGATAGATGGATGGGTGGATGGATGCTGAATGAATGGGTGCTGACCAGATGGAAAGTGGAGGGGTAGGTGGATGAGTCAGATTCCATGCTCCCAACCTGTCTACCTCTCCTGTTTCCCTACAAGTATCTCGCTGTGGGAACTGAAGCAGGAATTTGTATAGCCAGGAAATTAGAAGACAGAGAGCTATGAATGGGTTAGCAGATGACAGAAACATAATTGAAGGGGCTTAAATAAATGCAAACTTCACTGGCAGGAGAGTCTAGGAACAAAGTTTAGGAATGTAGGACATCCCCCCTCCCCAAGGCAGAATTTAATGTTTCTAAAGTTCAGTGTCATTATATGCATCACTAAATTCGGTTTCCTCTCCTTTGGCTTCGTTGGTAGAGTGGCAACTTGGAGGAAGTAACCTAGCAAAGATTTTCATTGGTAGAGCCTTGCTTCATTCTTACAAGGATGGATAACTGGTTAGGAAATACAATCAGGCTAAATTTATTGTATGACTTAGTACATATCCTTATGGTTTAAATGTTTGGAGTTGTTTCTTGCATCCCAAAGCATCTGACTAATACAGCAACTAATGTCATGTGCAGTTTTACTGTCTGGTCTCTGACCTCTCAGAAAATTAGTCCTTTGCGTTACCAACAGCTGGAGCAGGACATGGCCTATCAGCTGCTCAAAAAGACAGCAGATCTGCCAAGCTTCCCGCTGGGCGGGAAGTTCCAGATGAAGGGACCTGAGGGCTCCTTCTTAAGAAGGACCTCAGTGCAGGGCCAGAGTGCTCTGGCCGGTGGGTAAAACCCAAAGAAACTTCTTGCTGGTTGAGATTTTAGCTCTCAGGATACACGGCACGGCCCTGTGTCGTCCAAGCCCGAGGCTGCTCCCCTCCCGTGTGTAGTAACTTCAGTGACTCGAATCCAGAAGGATGAGGCAGGGTAGACCACCCAGCAAAGGGAACGCTGTGGACTGGCTGGTCACAGTAAGGAGGAGACGTCTGAGCTCGCACCGGAGGGTGAGAAGGCCGTGGAAGGCATGCCAGGGAAAGGCACCCAAAGTGCAGAGGTTTCCGTGAGGCAAAGGAAAGAAAGGAGGTGTGATTCGGGACTAAGGCCTGGGTCACAGGCGACAAATGGAGTGCAGGGCCAGTCTGGTTGGACCTTGTGATCTTGAATTTTGGCTTTTATTCAAAGTCGAGTGAACCTGATTTCATCCTGGGAGGGATTCAGCGGAAGAGGGGCGTGGCCTGATTTACAGCTCAAGGTCTCCTGGGAGCCTCTAGGAGAATGGCTGGGGCAAGCACGGAAGCCGGCTTGGGTCATGAGACCCCTTCGTGAATTTAAAGTTTTGTTGTTCGTTTTATTTTACGGTTGACATAAAATTTAGCGCACAGATCTCAAGTCGCAAGCATACACCGTGAGGTATTTTTACATGCAGTTCCACCCCGATCAAGACAGAAACCCCACTGGGCCTCCAGGGTCCGCTCACTCGTGCCCCTCCCCCTACATCCCTGTCCCTAGACTGCGGGGTCACCAAGGTCATTCCGCTGGGCCCGATCCAGAACTTCATCTGCAAGCGCAGCTGCAGGTGCCTTTGGCGTCTGGCTTTCTTCCCTCTGCATGTTTCTGGGGTGCATCATGCTGTTGCGTGAGACCATCCTTCACTCCTGAAGAAACCGAGTTAAAAAGCCCTGGACGGTTCACTCAGCTCCAGCGGTGCTGTGCTTATGTTTAACCACCAGAGGGCAGTGAGACCCTGTCGTTGGCCCAAGCCGCCGGCAGAGGCCGCCCGCGGGACCAGGCCACCAGCAGTAAAGCAGGACTTTGCTGAAGGTGGCGAGTCGAGGGCCAGGTTAATGATAGTAAAGTCACCGCCACAGGGACCGGGTCTGTGGCTAGACTCGTGTCTGTGCAGGGGCACAAGGACACTGATGACCTTGAAGGCGACCCAGCAAAACTCCAGGGCCGGAGGCGCTGGTCCCTCCATTCTGCCCAACTTTAAAGGTGAGCCGCTGTAAATTGTTTTGGGAAATGGTGGACGTTACTCCTAAATCCAGGTCACTGAAGGATGGTGATAATTGGCTGCGGTCAAACACTAATTTTTAAAATTCAGCGGGGCGTGGTGGCACACGCCTGTCTTCCTAGCACTCAGGAGGCAGAGACAGGAGGACTGTTGAGTTCGAGGCTAGCCTGGGCTACATAGTGAGATCCTGTCTCAAAAAACAAAAGTAAATCGCGTGGCCGAAAGTGAGCACGGTGTGAACCCTGGCTCGGGCTGAGCGGGCTTCTCTGTCTGGGAGGCTAGGAGCCGGCGGCCCTGAGAGCCTCTGGTCTCTGTGTGCCCAAGCGCCCCACAGGGCACCAGACCAGGGCGTCCCCAGGCCTGCAGTTTATGCCGCCTTTGTCTCCCAGGGTACTGGTGATTAAATCTGAGGCACTGACATTGTGCTTCACTCCTTAGGTCTTAATAGGTCACTAAATTGCCCAGGGCGGTTGCAGTTTGGGATCCTCTTGCCTCAGCCTTCCAGACTGCTGGGATCACAGGTGTGTGCCGCCACACCTGGCTAACACAAGGCTGTGCTTGCTTGGATTGTGAGTTTGCACTGGAAGCCTTTGGAAGCTTGAATCGCACCTTCCCGGCTTCCTTTGCGTTAGAATGTAGGCTTCTGGCCTCAGCGCAACCCATCAGATGCACCTAGAGCCTGTCCAGACGCAGCCAATCAGATGGACCCAGATGGTACTTGGGCTCAGATGCTAGCCCCGCTTCAGAGAGCCGATGTCATTCCCCGAAGGAGGTGGCTTCAATTTACTAGGGTTTTTTTTTTTTTTTAAACAATCTCTCAGGTGCTTCTAATTCTCACCTAGCATTAAGGATCACTCCATCCCCCAACACCGATGCTTCCGCTTGGAAACTGTCCCTAAACATGGCACCGGCCCACCTCTTCCTGCATCAAGCCTGCCTGGGATGTTGTTACCCACGACAGATGATGAAGACACATGCGCTCGGTTTGCCCAGTACTATGTCCTCAGTGCCTGGCTCAGTAAACCACGTTCCCGCGGTTCCGGAGCTGCAGTTCTCAGTATGGCCACCAGGTGGCGAGAACTTCGCATTGCTTTAAAAGGTCACCCTGGAGGGTCCAGACTGGCTGTCCCAGCAGTTCCTGCCCGGTGCCTGGTCACATCGCTCAGGAGGGGTAGAGCCCGCTGGCAGCTTCCTTGAGGCTCACCATCATCTGAGAACCGCCGACTCACGAAAATTATAAGGTGCCCACGCCCCTGCCTGGGGCCTACAAGTCATCCCACCTGTCGCGCCCCAGTCCCAAGGGCGGCTGCTGTAAGCAAACCACAGCACCCCGGTGCCCACGCACATGACAGACAGGCCTGTGGGCCACAGCAGCGACCTGCGAATCTAACACAAGCATTTGGATATAAAAACAGGCGGGCCGGGTCTGGTATAGACGCTGCTACTCCAGGCCTGAGACCAGCCCGTGCCAGACCCTGTCTCCGCACAACCCACAGCGGGGTGCAGAGATGTCCGTATATTCACAGCCACCAGCTCTCGGGCAACGTGTAAGAAGGGACGCCCAGGGAATTCTGAACCTTCAGATGTGAGTCAAGTGCCGCTATTAATTATTCAAAGAAATAGTAAAACTGGGCCGGAGATTTAGCTCAGTGGTTCCACTGCGTGCCTAGCAAGCACAAGGTCCCTGGCTTTGATCCCCAGTAACTGGCTGGTGACTCACGCCCACCAGCAATCAGTACCACACACCACAGTGCCAGGTGTGGTGGGCGTGGTGCCTCACACCTGTAATCCATCACTCGGGAGGCAGAGGCAGGAGGACTGCTGAGTTTGGGGCTTGCCTGGGCTACAGTCAGCTCAGGGCCAGCCTGAAGTACAAAGCAGGACCATAGTAAAACTTACCGACTTTCCAACCCCGCGCTACGGAACCATCGAAGATAAAAACTTCAGGTAGCCTCGAAAGCCACACTACTGACTTCAACAGGAAGCCACTCACCATGAGCCACAGAGTCATCTCCAAGCAGGTCAATTTCACAGATACCCAGGACCTCTCTGCATTTGCTGGAACATTCACTCACCTACAGTTTCAGCACAGCAAGCTCTTCCTTCAGGATCAACTCAGATAGCCCCTCCCGAAGGGGGCTCGACAGCTTTGGCGGTCGCCTTCACCGTGGCCTTGTTCTAAATCCTGCACACTTTGTCCGCAGATGGCACTGCACTGCAAATACCCACCTGCCCAATCCAACCTATTTTCTGCCTTTCTTTTTAATGATTTAATGACAGGGTCTCCCTTTGTAGTTCAGGCTAGCCCTGAGCTCACTATGTAGCCCAGGCGAGCCTTGAACTCAGCAGTCCTCCTGCCTCTGCCTCCTGAGTGTTGGGAATTACAGGCGTGAGCCACCATCCCCAGCATTTATTCTCTGCTTAAGGATCAAACTGGGAACAATGTTCTGACTTGTAGGAGGCTGGAAAAAGCCCAAGAGTATTTTGCAATACAAATTCACAAGATATTTGCTGATCTTTGCATGGTGCTATAATCCCAATGCTTTTGGGAGGCTGAGGCAGGACAAATCTCAAATTCACTCCCAGTCTGGGCAACTGAACAAGATCCTGCCTTTAAAATAAAAATAGTTGGGGATGAAGCTCAATATGAAGGTCCTGGGTTCAACCTCCAGTACTATAAAACAAGATATGAAAAAGTCAAGGGGCAGGACAGATTGAAACTCAAATTTCAGATGTCTATAAAATGTTACTGGGCCTCAGACATGCCCCTATTGTCCTCTGTACAGCTGCGTCATGTCACAGGGCAGAGCAAGCAGTGTGGCTGGACAGACCCCGCCTTTGTGGAAGTCACTCCCTTACATCATTTGCGCTAAGGTCAAGAACCCGACCCCTGAATTCCCCACACCCTGGCCAACCCTAGGACAGTGCCTACCCACCCGTCTATACCTATCTGCTGGTCATTCTATTTTCTGTCAGGGTCTCATTGTGTGTACCTCAGGCTGGCCTCTTAACTCAGTGATCCTCTTGCCTCAGCCTCCCAGTGCTGGGATTACAGGTGGGCACCACTCTACCCAACCGCACTAGTCTTTTCTGTGGGGAACACTGATCCTTGATCTTTGGCAGGAGAATGCTGGAGGTGAATCTTTGCTGGGGGAACCACTGGCCAGTAAAAGGGTCCTCTGGAATCTCAAGACTGCTCTATTCTCCTAGGCCCACAGCTACAGAAAGGCCACACCTGGCAGCTCCCAGGTCCCGCTGTCCAGGGCTCCCCAAGGCCTCAGGGCTCTGCCTCAGCACGCCCACGGCCCCTCCCTACCCTTCTCTGCTTTCCTGGGGCTTCCCAGTACTAACTAGCTGCAGGGACGACTGTCTAAGGCACCAGCCCTGCAGGCCTCCTCCTCCTGGTTGTGTGAACCTAAGACACAGCCATCCCAAACACTTGGAAAACTGCAAATCTGAGGACGACCAAGCCATTTTGCCAAAACAGTTTAATTTTTTAAAAATGAAGAACCTGAAAAAACTAGGAGGGAAGGAGGGGAGAACCCAAAAGACTATACTGTGTGAGACCACTGGCTCAGTCACAAAGAAACACCATCATCAAAAAAGATATTTAAGTTTAATACAAATTTTATACAAAGAAAATGTGAAAAAATACTTCCATATGCTAAAAGCAATTATGCTTCACAAATAAGGCCAGCTAGGCTATTTTTTTTCCTTTTTGACAACTGCAATTCACAATGTTCTCTCTCCTGTTTTCTTCTAGTATGTCTTCTTATTTCTTCTCTACTAGGGGTAACTAGCTGGAAACTGTACAGTTCGCATCCTCTTACCAACAATGAAGAGAAAGTAAATGAGACTGAAATGTACAACAAAATGTACTGGAATGATATCGTACAATTAATTTTCTCATATACATACATCACCTTTTGCTTTGATCAATGCCTTTTGTTTTACACAACATACAAAATGATACTACAGCATACGTAGTGTAACAGACAGCATGACGCTCTTGCTTCCTCTCACACTGCCTCTGCTTCATGCTTACATAAGAACGTAGAACTGTATCCTGGAAATAATACCTACATGCTCCATCCAGACGCACGTGACCCTGCATGTGTCCTGCCTCGGCCTTCCTGCTTCTGAGAAACTTACCAAGGGTGTATGGGTGTGTTCGAAGGAATCATAAAGCCAAGATAAAGGATTTTTCTTCATTGCCAAGTTTAATCGATCCTAACACTTCCTATCTTCTTTGATTCCACAATCGAGCTGAGCGGGGCTTGTTTCTGTGCAGCTTCTGTAAACATGGTTGTTGTTTTCCCTTTTAGGAGTCATCCTTTAAATCACACAGAAGGAACACGCTCCTCCGGGAGCCTGGGGAGCCGACATTTTCAGCATCGTAACACAGCAAAGGGCACAATGGCTTGGATGGCTGTGCCGCCCACACCAGTCAGTGCCCAGACTCCCGACTCCGCCGTGCTGCAGGATGAGGACCCGGGGGTGACACTGATCCCTAGACCCAGCTCCCTGCCACCCTGGATCACTGGGCATCCCTCTTCCCAACATCAAAACATTCCTTTTTGTTGTTGGGCATTTTAAAAAACTTTTCTTCTTCTTTTTTATAAGTTAAAGTCCATACAAATATAAAAGGGGAAGGTACTCTAGGTTCAATGACATCCACAATTGTACATTATTTACACCTAAAGCTTGGGGCTCAAGCGGCCGAACAGTCTCCGCAAGGCCGAGCCGGGCGTCGTGTAGTGTAGGCTGCCCTCGCCCCGGCCCGTGGGCTGTGCGTTCCAAACGCCCCAGTCTCGGGCTGTTCTGTCTTCACTGCTTCCACTCTTCCCGGCGTCCAGGCCACTGTCCCTGGGACCGGCGGTCGGGACCACTCAGCCCTAGTCCCAGAAGGGGTCCAGCCGAGACTCTTTGGGGAGGAGGCTCTTGCTGCTGGTGCTGGCGCTGTGCTCAGAGCGGGCCGACCCGCGCTTCTCCTCGCTGCTGCTCCAGGAGCTGGACTTGCTGCTCCGGGAGTGGTCTGGGGAGGAAAGGCAACAGGCTCAGCATGCCCACCCGCCCCCGGGCGGGCACCCCCACAGGGCATGCTCTAGCCGGGAAGCCACCTTCCTGCCCCAAAGGTTAAAGAGCCACCATCAACTTCCCCAAACCTGCGGGTCACCGCAGTACAGAGGTGAAACGTCTTGTATTTTAGGATCTAGAGAGAACCAGCTGGAAAATCAGCAGGGTATCATGCTCGGAGGACGGATGAGTGAGAGAGGTGCTCTGGTGCCAAGGCGGGCATTTCTGTGCTGTCATCAGAGCTGGGTGCCGTCAGGATGGCACCGAATGACTCCCAGCACCCTGGCCACTGGAGAGAGGTAGCGAAGTGTGACATGCAGTCTACTTACGTTAGCAAAGTTCCGCTCATAACTTAGGGGGAATCTGAAAACGGGACTCATGACCCAAGAAGCTGCCCACCCACGGGGGAAGATCACAGAAGAGAAGGAGGGTCGACCAGATGGCTGGGCCGCACAGCCCAGTGGCCGCCAGGAGGGTCACAGGCGGGAGTCAGTGAAGGATGCAAACCAGTTGAGAGCTGGGATGGACACTCGAGGCTACTGTACGGCTGGGGCGGCTGAGTAAGAAGCGAGGAAGGCAAAGGGAGACCAGCGCCAGGTGTCTGCAAGCACCTTGGCCATGACACCCAGGCACGCTGGGCTCCGCAGGAAGGCGAGGGCGCCTGCCACCGAGATCCCACCGTGGCAGATCATTTACCAAGTGCAGACAGACTTTTTAAAAAACTTTCTCAAGGTGGAACTTTGATACACAGAAAGTGAGTATCGAGCTGAGAGATGGAACAGGAGGGGGGTGAGGAAGGGACCCCGCTGCGACCTGCAGGGGCTGCACGGATCGCTGCCCGGCCAGAGGCGCTTGTCTGCGGGAAGGCACCGCGCGCAGGAGAGAGATCTCCCAACAGGGGCCGCCCTCGCGGGACAGAGCTCGAGTCGCCGTCTCGATGGGACCAAAGGGACCGTGAAGGAAGGCCGACGGGGACGGGGCCGAACGCTGGCCCTGAATCCACCTCTCCCGTGGTGCACCTGCTACGCCCAAGGCTGCCTGTGCTTCTGGGAGCTCCGGGAGGATGGCTCCGGGCAGCCGTGTGGCAGGAGGGCGGAGAGGGCCCTGTGGGACGACGCCTCGCAGGGCCAGGACCCAGGGTGCCCTCAAGAAAGCAGACTATCTGCTCTCTGGTCCAGAAGCCACAGGCGCGAGAGAGAGGAGGGGCTGAGAAGGAGCGAAGACGGCACCGAGAGGACAGGGCACGCCCACAGAGACACAGACACACACACACAGGGCTCCTCCCGGCGGCTCCGAGAGCCGGCTCATACTTACACTTCTGGGCGGGGTAGTTGGGGTGCGGCTGGTGGTCTGTGGTGGTTGGGACATAGGCAGGTTGCTTGTCACACCTTTTGCTAACTGAAGAGATAGCACAGTAGCCTCAGAGTCCGTCAGCTGCAGTTCCGCACAACCCCACGGGCTCCCTAGCTGGCTCGTCAGCAGGCCACTGTCACTAGAGCCAGCTGGCCTCTCCAGGAGTCGCCACACTCCAACTCAATGCACCCGCGGGAGGCCATGGCCCTTTACAATGCATATCACACCACGGACGGGATTACTGGACACAACACTGCATCACAGGCAAGAAGCAAGGTGCACGGTGACATAAAGCAACCCTCAAAGTCTCACGATTTTGCAGTTCTCAGAAGCAAAATTGCTGGAACCACTCGCCCTGCCAAGAAGCCCGGTCCGACCAGGGAGGCAGGGCCAAGAGCCAGGACCACGCTAAGGGTGGAGGCTCACACACGCCCTCTGCAGGTGGGCAGCAGGAGCGACTGTCCGCAGCCCAGGTGAGGAATAAGGCGGGATGGAAGAGGTACCGAAGGGCCACACCCCCAGCTACAGCAGTGGGGCCCCGAAAAGCACAGGTCCAGAGCACTGAGATGAGAGTCGCCATAAAAACCACAGACGCGGATGGGGAAAGAGCTGGGTGGGGGAGGGGGAGAAGACTGAAACTAGATAAACAGCAGAAAAAAGAAAGTCACGATGACACAAGCAGGGGCGACACAGACTCAGGCGACATGGGGAGAAGATGGCACTGCGGTCCCAGAGAGAATGTGGGGCAGAGGGGGAGGGGAGGGGGCCGGGGCTCCACGGGGGCTACCCTAGCCGCTGCGGCCGCCACAGGGACTGGAGCTCAGCTGTCCGGGTGCAGCAGTCTGCAAAGCCGAAGGCAAGACAGGGAGCCCGAGGAGGACACTGCTGACCGCGGGGAGGGAAGGGCCAGAAGCGGCCGGGGCCGCGCAGAGGTTTCCTCTCTGGCTTAGTCACTGGACTTGGCCGCGCTGCAGCCTCAGCTGGAAATCCACAAAAAGGAAGCAGGAGCGACCCGCGCTCACTAAGGGGTGAACACAGGGGCTTCAGACTGAGCCACATCCCAGTACTTTTTGAGACAGGATGTTCCTGCTTCGGCCTCCCAGAGTGTTGGGCTAACACGTGTGTGCCAACATACCTGTCTGTTTGGGGTAGTTTCTGGTTTGTGTAGGGCTGGAACCGAGGGCCACGTACATGCCAGACATGCACCCTGCGCCTGAGCTCTGTGGACGTGGTCTTACCCAGCCTCTCTCTGCAGGTCCAAATTTGGGGCTGAATCTTCTTCAGAGTAGTACTGGGTCTACCTCAGTCTTTACCTTAAACCTGGAAAAGCCCTTTCTGACGTGGAAAGCCCACAATTCTCAGCAATCCTGTATGTGTCTTGAGACAGGGTTTCACAATGTAGTTCAGGCGGGCCTTAAACTCACGGTGATCCTCCTGCATCAGCCTGCAGAGTGCTGGTTTGCAGGGATGTGCCACCATGCCTGGCATTCTGCTCTTTTTCTGATACTTAATCTGATAATCTTAAAATAACAGGCGTTAGCCAGGCGTGGTGGCTCACTGGCTCACACCTGTAATCCCAGCACTCCGGAGGCAGAGGCAGGAGAACTGCTGAGTTCAAGGCTTGCCTGGGCTACATAGTGAGCTCAGGGCCAGCCTGAACTACAAAGTGAGACCCTGTCTCAAAAAAAAAAATAGCAGACTTTATCCGGGCGTGATGGCTCATGCCCGTAATCCCAACACTGGGGAGGCAGAGGCAGGAGGATTGCTGAGTTCCAGGCTTGCCTGGGCTCCATAGTGAGCTCAGGGCCAACCTGAACTACAAGGCGAGACCCTGTCTCAAAAGAAAAAAAAAAAAAGATAACAGACTCTAATGTGTCCTTACCTAGCAAGTTTGGAGACTAAGGTGGATTGTGGCAAGTATCAGCACGTGGCGGAATATGGAAACAGAAGCCAGGGAGCTGAGTGCCGTGGAATGCAAGGAGGGGAAATAAGCACAAGATGGAAGAACAGAAGAGACAGCTGAGGGGTTGAGGACAGAGAGGACAGGTTTAAGATTGTGCTGCTCACTGTGGAAGCCATTAGCTACTTACAGTAAGTAAAATGAAACGTTAAGGTGCATGAGCCCCACAGGCCAGGCCAGGCCCAGGATCAGGGCCCTCACTGTGGGACTTTCCTGGGAAGACAGGGCACCGAGGAAGGAAGCTGGAGATGGGAGGTGTGTAAACGCCCAGGGAAGGAGGCAGCTCAGAATAAGGACTCTGGCGGCGATGAGGGCCAGGGAGGCGGCGGCAGCCAGGCGTGGCCAGGTGGACATGGCAGGGAGAGCCAGGCGGGGCTAGATTCCAGGCTCACGGAGTGCATCAAGACTGTGACAGGCTAAGTCTGTGCTCTCGAGTGCCAGGCAAGGAAGCCCTGGTACCAGTCCACGTGAGTGACAGTGCAAAGCTAGACTCTGCCCTGCAGAAGTAGGGAAGAAACGAGGAGCTGGACCCTGTCCGTGAGGCTGCACCAGAAGCTCAGCCCACAGAGCGTATAGGTCAAGGAGGAACAGGAAGAACTGGGTCATAGGATCTGTGTGGGAAAATCACGCCCACATAGCAGCCCTGATGTCCCCACAGATCGCTGCCCTAGGAACTGAGCCATACAAAGTGCTGTAATGCAGCCGCTTCTGACAGAAACTGGAAGAAATGAGCCCCTTGAATCTCCTCAGCCCAGTGGTGCTGGCCAGACATGTGCACTCAAGTTCTGGGCCCACGGTCACTCGCTGAGCTACCCGGATACCAAGTCTGCTCTCCTGGCCTCCCCTGGGTCACTCTGCTCACACAGGTTGGGTGTCGATGTGACCAGTTTGTGCTATCTGCCCTTCAGGAAGATTCAGTGAGCACCCTTTTGTCTGCCTTAGAAAATTAGGAGACAGAGGTCTCCTGCCTCATTCAGGTCCTTCTCCCCCGCCCCTTACTACTGTGTAGGCACCACCCTTTACAAGGGCTCTCACCTCCGCTCCACTCTGAACCTCCCTTTTCACTGCCCCTTCTGACACCAGGGTGCCCTAGGCCGGGGTCAGACAACGAGGGCCCTTAGCTCAGTCACCCAAACACCAACACCCACTTCTGTACATTGAGATCAACATATATATCGACTTCCTTATTATTTGACACCTGCTTTCCTACCATCCAGAGCTGCTCATCTGGTCAGACACCACGTAGCCTGCAAAGCTCAACTCAGAGGTAGAGCAGGAGGCATCTCCCCGCTATCCTGTACGAAGTCCTCCCCCCAACAGCCGCAAACACCATGTCACTCAAGCTATCTCTCTGTACTTCCCAACTCGGGCCTCTCTTGTGCCACCCTCGGAATTTTCATGTACCCTTGATCCTCTTCTTGTATTGTATTACCTTGTATTACCTATGTATTACCTTGATCATGCTTTTTAAGCTTGGTTTTCAACTTAAATTTGGAAAGAGACTTTTATCCTCACCACCAAAAGACAGAAAATTAGACTTGCCATACATAGAAGGTAACTCTTCAAATTAACACAACGAAAAGTGAAACGTAACACCACATTTTGGGAGGCACTGGGCTGCTAGCATCCAAAGTCTGTTCTTGGTGAAAGAGACTTCAAAATGACCCGAGATGCCAGTGATACCTTAGCACCATACTGCACCTGGCTGGGCCTCAAGGACTGAAGAAGCAATGAGATGGGAATGGATTTTCTTTGATTTTTTTTTCCAGAACTGATAACTGAGCTCAGCAGCCCTCTAGCACAGCACTATATCCCAGCTCGTTTTATGCTTTAAGACAAGGTCTCACAAAAGTGCCCAGGCTCGACTCGGATTTATAATCTTCCTACCCTGATCTCACAACTACCCGGGATAGGAGGCAGTACCCACAGCCAAGGGAATCTGCTTTTCAATGAATACTACATTTGCATCGCATTCAATCCAAGTTCATGTTCTCCCTGGAGTCGGCTCCGACCACTCCCGCTCTCTCCCCTCCAAGCCCCACACCTGTGCTTCTTCCTCCACACACTCAACTCTGCGAAAGTGAAATTAAGTTTTTGGTTTGCAGCTAATGAGAATCAGTCATCAGACAAAAGGGTCCTGGACCTGAGGTGACAGGTGAGAACCCCAAGAAAACTGTCCTCAACAAGGAAGCCACGTTTCTGAGCTCTTCTGTTATCACCAAAACTGGTTTAGGAGGATGTAGGAAGAAGACTTCTGGGACTCGCAAAGGAAGTTTGCTCAAACCCACACAAGCCTCCGGAAGTCTTAAGAGTTCCCTCAGCCTCCCCACGGAAAGGGTCTGTCCACAAAGAAGGCCTCCTCCACCCTGTCTTCACCTCGCTGAGGCCGAGGTGCTCTCACGTACGAAACACCACTGGGACCTCAGGAGCTTCACACAGCACAATTTGCTTCATCATTCCCCTCAGACCAAACTTTGTGTCCAAATCAAGGCCCACATGGATTCCCCAATAAGCAAAACAAACATAGGCAGTCTGACCAGTGTGGAGGTGCTGGAAAAACTGCTTTGCCCAGACACACCCTCACCCCACAGGTCCACCCAAGGCCCCCCAAGGATCCTAAACAGCTTAACACCGCCATAAATCCTTGTTCTCCCTCACAAAATGGCTCCAAACCTACCCCATTGTAAAGCACCATCCACCCACCAGGGGGCAACATACCAGAGCCTTGGTTGGAGCCTAAGAGAACGGAAGAGGGCGTCTCTCTGGAACCAGAAAGGTCGAGGGTCTAGAAATATAAAACAAAGATGGACTCAGGATGATGGGGGCCAATGAAGCCCTTAAGAAAATGGAGCAAGTCATGACAGTACTGCTCCCCTTAAGGCAAGGTATCTGAATCTCATTTCTCTTACCTGGTGTGGTCAGGTGACAGCCAGGTCAACCAGGCTCCACACACCTCTGCTGCTCCCAGATTAACACCAGAACCCAGCATTGTGGTGGCCCCTTGCTCAACCCTGCAGTCTCAGCTTCTAGAACATTCTGACTTCTGAACTTCACCCACTGCCCTCATTACCTCCAGATTTTTGCTATCTCGAAAAAATACATTGCTTTAAAATTCTATCAGTTCCTCTCATTGCATGCTAACCTCTTACTAAGGAACAGAACCAATGAAACTCCAGGGTTTTAACTGATAGCTTAATGATTTCATTTTATTTAATATACACTGAAGAAACAGTAACTAGAAAGGTAAAAACTGATCAGTGTGCCCTGTAAAATACTCCGCACAAAACGGATGTCACAAGTGGAGAATAAACAGGTGCCACCATCATGGTTGAATGTGGCAGCAGCAAGGCACATGTGGTTGTTTAAACTAAATTAACTAAAGTTAAATAAAACTTAAGACCAGATGCTTGGTCACTGAGCTACACTGTGAGTCCTCAGGGGCTCCAGTGACTTATGCTGGGCGGAAGGGACAGAGGGTGCGCAGTGGGGAGCACTCGGCAAGACCACCACCCTGGATAGCGCGGGGCCCTCCGGGTGGGAAGACGCAGACAAAGTCCCAGGCACAAACAGTGGTGTCACCAGACAGGCAGTCCTCACCGAGCCACTGTCCTTGCTCTTCTCAGCTGGCGGCTCCTTCTCTTTGGAGGCGCCGGCCGTGTCCGCAGGGGCTGACTGGGTGCTGGCAGAGCTCCCCTGAGAAGGCTTGTTTAGTGTTTCCGTGTTCACCTCGGCATCCGCTTCTTGCTGAGGGGCGGTAGCTGGGGACGAAGGGGAAAGAAGCAACATAGAAGCCCACTGTGATGGTTTCAGGCTTTGCCCCGCACCCGTGACCCAGCACCGAAGTGACGCAAACAAGCTAACCCTGTGCCACCTGGACCGCAGGCAAGGGCCAGACCCCCGATGCCTGCAGGAGCTGGGTTCCAAATTTATATGGAAAAAGAAAACTTTTTTACAAGAAAAAAAGTGAAATTAGGGCCGGAGATTTAGCTCAGTGGTTCCAGTACCTGCCTAAAAAGGGCAAAGTCCCTGGTTCAATCCCGGGTAACCACATACAACAGTACCAGGCGTGGTGACTCATACCCACCAGCATACCATAGTCCCGGGCATGGTGGTTCACGCCTGTAATCCCAGCATTTGGGAGGGGCAGGCAGGTGGAGGGCTGTAAACTCAAGGTTGGCCTGAGCTACATAGTGAGCTCAAGGCCAACCTGAAATAGAAAATGAAAACCTGTTTCAAAAATAAATGAATGAATAAAAGTGAAAACAGAAGGAAAAAAATAAAGTTTTCACACACAGGGAGGGAAGGAGGCTGAAGGGGGATGGGATAAAATAAAATTTGTTTTTTAAAAAATCCCCATTGAGGGCCGGGCATGCTGGCTCACACCTGTAATCCCAGCACTCGGGAGGCAGAGACAAGAGGATTGCTGAATTCATGGCGGCTTGCCTGGGCTACACAGTGAGCTCAGGGCCAGCCTGAACTCCAAAGCAAGACCCTGTCTCAAAAAAAAAAAAAAAAATCCCCATTGAGGGCTGGAGATTTAGCTCAGTGGTTCTGACACCTGCCTCGCAAGCGCAAGGTCCGAGTTCGATCCCAGTAACCACACAGAATGCTGGGCGTGGTGACTCACGCCCA
This sequence comes from Thryonomys swinderianus, assembly GCA_004025085.1. Classification (NCBI taxonomy): domain Eukaryota; kingdom Metazoa; phylum Chordata; class Mammalia; order Rodentia; family Thryonomyidae; genus Thryonomys; species Thryonomys swinderianus. The sequence continues at coordinate 15,097 of PVIC010027470.1, forward strand.
CCAGCAATCAATACCACAGGGCCGGGCGTGGTGGCTCACACCTGTAATCCCAGCACCCAGGAGGCAGAGACAGGAGGATTGCTGAGTTCGCGGCGGCTTGCCTGGGCTACAAAGTGAGCTCAGGGCCAGCCTGAACTACAAAGCAAGACCCTGTCTCAAAAACAAACAAACAAAAAAATCCCCATTGACAATATGAAAATTGTGAGAACTCCTATAAAAAAATGTTCTAACTACTTAGCAACTCAGGTTTTAAATCATTCTGGAAAGACATTCTCAGAGTAAAGACACCCATCTACTAGAGTTGGCCTGGGCTACCAAGGAAGACCCGCCCTCTGTCCCAGTCCCCAGACTCAGACCTGTCTCTGCCTTGTCAGAGAGGCAGGCACGGAGCTTCTGGAGGTGGTAGGAATTCAGATGGACAGAAGTGTGGGCGTTTGAGAGGAATTTACGGAACACAAACGTCATGGCACAAAAAAAAGGAAACCTGAGAGTCAGCCTGACCACCACAGAACTTTAGGGAAGGCACCAGGGGACTGATCTCCACTGAAGGAGACATAAAATAAAGCCCCCCCTTGTGTTATAAGTTTAATCGGCACAGCACCCTTCCATCTGTGTTTGTACCTGAAGCTGCTTTCTGGCTACCACAGTGAATTAGTAGCTGTGAGAGAGACCACAGAGTCCACAAAGCCTCCGACACTCACGGTAGCCCTGACGGATGAGGCTTGCCGGTCCCTAGACCGCAGGTTCTCAGATCTAATTCCTCAGAGCACTTTCACAGGTATGCCACATGCTACTTTGTGTTATTTATCAAGACTTTAAAATAGACACCTTTAGTTATTTTCTTTTTGGCTGTCCTGGGGATTGAAACCAGGGCTTGTGAAGCCTGCACAGGCGCCTACCCCAAGGAGCTCCACCTCCAGACCCCGATTTTAAATTCTAACTACATAAAATTAGGATCATCTGTCATAAACAGATACCATTTATAAAGATTAACTTCTCAGTACTGCTGACAAGTGCAGCTCGGAGAGCGCCTGCTGCTGGAGATGCCGGCTGGCAGCTTGCCCGCTCTGTCTCAGAAAGGCCAGCAGCAAATAACACCAAGCAGCCTCCATGCCAATAGGCCGGCTCCAAACCAACCTCTTTTCCTAAGAACCGGGAATCAATATTATCTAAAGCCCTGGGCCCTCAATTCCCCAAAACAGCAGAGGTTCACATCCAGATCATTCCGTTCCTGGGGCTACATGTGCTGCAGGATGTTTAGGGCACCCCTGGCCCAAGGGACCCCTATCTGCAAAGGAATCTCAGTCAGAATACCGGAGCCACCATTCTCCCCGTCGCATCTGCACGTTGCTCTAGTGCACAAGCTGCAGCTCTTTGTCAGAAAGAGTGACAAGGGCCAGGCTGGTCGGTCACCCTGCGGCCACCAACCACACCCAGGCCCCGGCGGGTCTCTTACCTGACTGCGTGCAGGACTTCATGTGCTCGGGCCAGTGCGCCTGCTGGCAGGGGTAGTCGCAGTAGCTGGTGTTCCAGCAACAGTAGAAGATGGCCTCCTTCTTGCAGTTGGCACACCACTGCTTCTTCTTGGTCTCGTCCACCGCCTGCTGCTTCTCCAGCTCCAGCTGCTTCTTCACCTCGGCAATGAGCCGGTCCCGTTCCTGCTCCAGGCTCTGCCGCATCTCGGCCATGGTCAGCTCTGGCGGCAGACGAGGGGACACTGGCTGTATCACCGACCCCAGCGCCATGGGCAAAGGCATCAGATTTTCAGACATGTGCACACACCCTGAATCAAAGTGCCCCCCACCAGTAACCCAGCCCCACTGTGAGGGACGTCATCTATGTGGGGGTTGAGGGGGGCGGCGATCACCACTTGGACCGGACAGGGCTGACTGCCGTCCTGTCTGGGAGGCGTCTCCAGGCATGAAGACAAACCAAGCCCACAGTGAGATCCACTGTGGGATTTTATCATGGGGTGAGGCTAACCCCCATCAATCGACACTGACATGACACCTCGTGTGTGTGCAGACACCATATAAACACTCAGGCAATCTGTGAAACAACCCTTCAGGGAAGCACTGTCAGCCTACCCCGTGCTGTTCCCAGATGACCAAATGGAGCTAGTGAGAAACCCAGCGAGTGAGAGCTTCCCTGTAGATGGACCTTGCGGCCTGGATCTAACCTATGATCTGGGGGACTGGCTGACCATGATGCTACTAGGCTACCTTCTAAGCTGCTATATTCAGATTTTCCAATAATTTTACCTCAATCTTTTTTTTTATAAAGACAGGATCTCGCTTTGTAGCCCAGGCAAGCCTCGAACTCAGCAAACCTCCTGCCTCTGCCCCCCAAGTGCTGGGATTACAGGCGTGAGTCACCACACCCAGCATTGTGTGGTGTGGTACTGATTGCTGGTGGGTGTGAGTCACCAGCCCAATATCATATCATTGCATGTGGTTACTGGGATCAAACCAGGGACCTTGCGCTTACTCAGCAGGCAGCGGAACCACTGAGCTACATCTCTGGGCCGATTTTACCAATTTTACCTAGATCTTACCTTACTTAAGTCTGTTTGCAATTCATTGGGCAAGTAGCCTCAGGCCAAAATAAAAATAAATGATTCCTCAATTCCTTCAATACTCTCCTTAATCAAGAACTCACAGACAAAGGCTGAAATGGCCTCTCTGCTGAGAACTCGGGAGCTCTGCAGAGACTGCTGCTACCGTGGGAAGAAAAGCCTTTCCTACCATCCACATGGAACAACGGGACCTTTCTCCACACTGTAAGTTACACAGGACGCATCTGAGTATTTGTAAAAAACACCAAGATTTTCCAGGCCTGAGGGTTCAAACCTAGAGTTCTGCCGCTCAGGAGACTGAGGCAGGATTGCTGGGAGTCTGAGGGGAACCTGGGCTACTCAGGGAGTTCAAGGCCAACCACAACTCCTGTCTCCAAAGAACCACCAGTAGTCACTGATGAACAGGCAGAGTCCCAGACTTGAATCACGGCTGTGTGGCTTGGAACAGCTCTCCTGATACATCCGTGCCTCATTTTCTTCACTTGAAAACTAAGTCCAGAACCCCTTCTCACGAGAGCCTCCTTAAGAAAAAAGGTAGCAGGGCCGGAGGGTTAGCTCAGTGGTTCTGGCGCCTGCCTTGCAAGTGCAAGGACCTGAGTTCGATCCCCGGTTACCACATATAATGCTGGGCGTGGTGGCACACGCCTGTAATCCCAGCACTTGGGAGGCAGAGACAGGAGGATTGCTGAGTTCGCGGCGGCTTGCCTGGGCACCATAGTGAGCTCAGGGCCAGCCTGAACTACAAAACGAGACCCTGTCTCAAAAAGCAAAAAAAGGCCGGGCATGGTGGCTCACACCTGTAATCCCAGCACTCGGGAGGCAGAGACAGGAGGATTGCTGAGTTCGCGGCGGCTTGCCTGGGCACCATAGTGAGCTCAGGGCCAGCCTGAACTACAAAGCGAGACCCTGTCTCCAAAAAAAAAAAAGAAAAAAGGTAGCAAATTCCTGCCACCAGCAGAGCTCAGTGAGAGCTTCTACTGTCGTTCATTACTGTCCACGTCAGGATCAACCCTTCTTCACATAGCCCCGGCTCCTCCCTCAGGGCCCCACCCAGGCTGACTGGGAGCTGCCGTTTGCTGCCCAGCATCCCAGAGGAGGGACAAACCAGCCAAGGAAAACCGGGTGTCTGGCTCCTCCTCCACGTGTACGCCTTTGAGCCCATCAGAAAGTTGAAGAATTTTAAGTTGAACAGAAATCGACCGTTTGAGAGAAGGTGGCAGTGTCCCAACACTGCGTTCACTCCTGCCGCCAGGCCCCAGTGTGCACAACTCATTCGCTGAGTCCTCCTGCGAGACCACAGCTCAGGCCGCACCCCAGCCTGACTCAGGCCACGCCTTACCCAGGTTGTGTTTCATCTCCGCCAGCTCCTGCTGGTGCAGCCACTGCAGCTTCTCGATCTCGATCCTCAGTCTGCGGATCTGCGAGGAGGAGGGAGGAGTCTCAAAGGGCCTCGGCGGTGGCGAAGCCAACATGACGGCTCCGACCCAGACAGGGGACATCGGGGCGAGCCCAAACGCACAAGAACACTGGTTCACAAACCAACACAGGCTGGCCTTCTTTGCCAAGAAATATGGCATCAGAATAAGCCATATTAAGTGGCGATAAGGACCCATTTTCGTGTAAATAAAACACCAAAACCTCGATCACCTAACAGCAACTAGGTGGCCCATACTCATTCACCTGCTATGCCTAAACCCAGCACCTGAAAACCAAAAGCATCTCTTCAGAGAAGCACAAATTGAAGGCCAAAGTGCTTAGGAGAGAAAAAAGTAAACTAAGCCAAAATAATGGAGTCACTTCCCTGTTTAATTACCACAGAATTTCTCAAGTCGGGCAAATGTCACCCAGGGCAGTGACAACGTCTGCAGTGGTTGTTGGCTGCCACAACTGAGACGCCTACTGACACTGAGCAGGTAGAGGGCAGGGCTGGTGGAGAACACGCTGCCAAAACAGGATGCCCGGGGCAGAAGACCATCTTGGGCAAACATCGGTCTGCTGAGCTTGTGGAAACGATTCATCCTACGTAGCGCAAATAATCACACTTTACTCTAGAAGTGTTTGTCTAATTCTGAGAGGCTGCATGCCCCTCTCTAAAACCCAAAACATTCCTGCACATCTGGGCCAAAGATCCAAGTGGTATACTATGGACCTATCCTTTCTTTCTGTTGTGTGTGAAGACGATATGTAGTTGAGGCTGGCCTTGAACTCACAACAGTCATCCTGCCTCAGCCTCCCAAGTGCTGGAATTACAGGCAGATGCCAACATTCCCAGCAAGGACCCATACTTTCAAACACACACCCATTCTTACTCCAGTATAACCATAAAAAGTTCACTGGAAAAAAGAGACACAGAAAAAAGGGCCCCCACACACACACAGCCGTCAGGGAAGCTGGGAACCAGCAGAGGGGCCCCGGCGGGGCTTGCAGGATGGCTTCTTAGTAACCCAACCTTTGTATCAGCCCATAAACACCCTCAGCAAATAAAAAACTCCTGTGTCATCGCTGACCTCTGCTATTGTGCTTCCAGTAGTGTTTTTGGAAAGATCGTTATATATTTCTGTCATCGTCCCCTTTATTGCATCCATCATCTGAAAGATAAAAACAGAAATGAGTCAAACGATCACCCTCTGCGGCTTTTCTGGGTGACATCAATCAAATACCAATGTGAATAAAGCACAAGCCCTCAAGTGCGGGAGACTGTGTCCCTCCCAAGACACTAGGCGTTTTGGGATGTCGTGACAAGGGAGGGAGCAGAGGATCACTGCATGCAGCTGGCACCTGGTGGGAGCCCAGGGATGCTGCCAGATGTCCCACAGCCAAGGACGACCTCAGCGCCAGTGACCAGAGTGTCTCGGTGCTGCGGGGGAAGGCAGCTGTAGCCCCAGTTTCCAGAGCACCACGCAGCTGCAGAGGCCAGCGTCAAGGGAGTGGGGCGTGTCTTACTGAGCCCGCGCAGCAGGTCCCAGAGAGAGATTACTTCGTTTCATTACTATTCATTCTTTACCCTTTAAAAAAAGTGTATTTTAAAGAAACAATTCAAAGTGCACACTCGGAGGCTCCTAGGGGGTCAGAGGGGCCGCTCAGGGAAGAGCCCGTGCTTAGCACACGCAGGTCCTGAGGCCAAGACCGGCTCAACCTGTGGCCTCCCAAAAAAAAATGTTTTCCAAAAGCTGTCAGTATATTTGATTATGTACCTACCATCACAATTGTAGGTCAGTCTTACTCCCCCCAAGAAAGAACTGTCCCCACATCACCCATCTCCCTGATTTGCTTTCAGTCTGATTTTCTTACTCTGGACACTGCATGTAAACAGACGGCGACTGGCTTCGAGGGGGAACCCAGCAGGTGGGAGGCCCTCACTGCTTTTTATAGTCCACTGTGTGGATGTTGCGGCTGTGTCATTCTAAAGCCTCGGCTCTGGCCACCGCCTTTCCGGCCCATTTCCCATCCTCTCTCCCGTTAACCTTCTGAGCCCTAAAGGCATCGGCAGGTTTGTGAAAGCAGCCAAGTGCCACACTGCAGCCAGCCAGATATTGGTGGGGTGAGTTACCAGCCGGCTGACGCCCCACACCTCCGCAATGAGAGGTGACACAAGGGCACAGACGGGGTCTCAGGCCAGCCCCACCACCGGCTCTCACCAGTGTTTCCCAGAAGCCCCCACTCAACATGGAGGTGGGACAAAGTGCACCTTTCGTGTCTAATGTGCTTGTTCCCACGTGAGCTCTTGCCATCTGTACTCTCTGGGCCTCAGTTTCCCCATGGAGAAACCACAGATAACAACACTGCCCCCTAGAGGTTGCACATGAGGGTTAAATGAGAAAGTCATGCAAAGGCTGGCTGGCTTGATGTCCACTCCAGAGCTGTTATTCTGTCCGTCCTGTTTTTACAGAAAAACACACTGATACGAGCCTGCAGCTGCCAACCTCAACTTCACCCCAAAACAAGAGGCAAGTGAATAAGGTGTCTGTGGAGATTTCCCCTCCCTTCATGCTGTAGGGACCACAGCAAGCAGTGCGGAGGCTCCGAGCTCACCACTGCGCCAAACCTGTCTAAGGAATTCTAACCAAACTACTCTACAAGAAGACTTCAGAAACAGGACGAAATTCAACATGTTACTAATGCACCACTTACATTCCATCTTAAACTTCCCATGACATGTGGCCTGCCTTCCGCTTCCAGCTCTTACAAAGAACTCAGCATTAATGAGGAAGATACAGACCCTTTGCCAAGACACACAAATCGGAGTTTTCAACTCCAAGTCACTGGGAGACAGGGAACTTCACCCCTATCTCCAATCACCACGTTTTTGCTCAACTTTGAAGAAAACATTCATCAAGACGGGTTGTTCCTGACTTTTGCTGTAAGGAAAGGGGCCACAGAACATGATGGATTTAGATGGCTTTGGAAGTTCAGAAAATGGGCTTAGCATAATCTGCCAGCCAGATCCGCATGGCAGGCCTCAATTTATCCATTCATAAATAAAAACCTTGGATACCACAGCGAGGAGAAACTGAGAATAGGGTCCCAGACTACTTAGGCCACAGCAGACCCTTCTCCAGTGGAATGAAACAGCACCTCGTGTAATGCTCTTACAGTCGTACAGAATTGTGCAGCAAGAAAGATTCAGTTTGCTGATGAGTATTCAACACAATCTCCCTTTTCAAAAAAAAAAAAAATAGAAAACTAGACTTAGGCCTTAAGCCCTGACACAGAAGTTCTGTGATGTGAGATAAACTTTTTTTTACATAAGTTTTTAAGCTAAACTGACTTAAGTGCATTATGTTTAAATAAAAACTTCAGTCAAATTTATTATCATGTGAACAGGTAAGAAAACAATCACAAGTGCAAAAATGATCTGACACTCAGTTCTTCTGGTTTTGTCCTTTGGGTTTTTTCTTTTCCTGCTGTCATTAAATTCAAGTGCTGGGATTATAGGGGTGAGTGAGCCACCACACCTGGCTAAATCCTTTTGCTTTGAACCTCAGGGCCTTCAGGACAATTCAAGTATTTTCTTGTAAAGAAAGAAAGACATAATTAATGAACCAAATTTAGGTCCAAGGCCTGGGTTCTAATCATCTCACCAGCCACACGGAAGCTTATGGGAAGCGACTGTCCGAAGCGGCATGGTGAGTCTGGACTTTGAAAATCTACGAAGAGCAGCCCATGCCAAACACACACCACAGCCCAAGCTAGGGCATGTGGAGACTCTCAGAGCGCAGCCAGCACCTGCAAACCGCAGCTCTGCCATCTGCCAACTGTGGACCAGGCCAGCCACACAGCGTTGCTGGGCTTCACTTTTCTCGGCAAAACGAACAGTGGTACAGCTACCTCAACCGTTGTGAAGATGGCATCAATTCAGGACAAAAAGCACTCTGAGCTGGGTGTGGCCCAGAGCACTTACTGGACAGATACGAGCTGCTGCTGCTGCTGCTCTCATCCACAACAGACTAAGCCCACAGTGGCTCCTCGCAACACGGATCCTGTGGCTCTTCTGTGCACCTGTGCACCCTCCCAGATGCTGGGCTGACCCACTTCTCTCAGCAACCCAGCAAAGTCATGGTGCCCTCTTGCCGGCCAGCAGGCCCTGCCACAGGCTCTCGTGAAGCAAGCTGGCAGGCCTAGTGCTGGAGTAAGTGGGGCCACTTCGAGGAAGTGAATCCCACCTGTGAACACTCAAGCGGGTCTGAAAGTGGGTATCTTTCCAGTGAGCCTCCTGATGCGTTCCCAACCCTTGCAGACGCCATGACACAGGTGTAGTAAGTCGCCTGCTCAGCTAGGTCTGACTGCGACCCGTACGAACTGGAAGATGACAGAGGTCGAGGGTTGTTCTATGTCGCTAAGCTGTGCAGATCTCTATTACGTAGCAATAGATAACAATGACCTTAGCTAGAAGGAATAAAAGAAAATAATTATAAAACATTAACAATAGGGGCCAGAAGGTTAGCTCAGTGGTTCCGCCGCCTGCCTCACAAGTGCAAGGTCCTGAGTTCGATCCCCGGTAACCACATATAATGCTGGGTGTGGAGACACGCCCACCAACAATCAACACAATGCCGGACGTGGTGGCTCACGCGTGTCATCCCAGCACTCGGGAGGCAGAGACAGGAGGATTGCTGAGTTCGCGGCGGCTTGCCTGGGCACCATAGTGAGCTCAGGGCCAGCCTGAA
>PVIC010027471.1:0-23834 GCA_004025085.1 Thryonomys swinderianus
TCTCTTTTCCTTGATTTGGTCTCTTAAAGGCTCTCCTCCTCCACACGCAGAATGAATCCAGATGGGGGCGTGGCAAGAACCTGCCTCAGCACAGAAACCTGCCTGAGTGCAGGACGCTGCCACTCTGACTGACCATGCACTGGCTCTCAGGCATGTCAACAACTCACAATGGCAGTGCTCTCCTGGACCCACCTTGGGTTTCTGTGACTGTCAAGATTCCAGAGTAGTCATTTGACATACAATTCACACACTGCTTTTACTTACACGCTTGGGTTTCCCTAGACAGACCTATGCTGGACATAGTATACAACCAAGCATGATCCAAAGCTGTGGTGAATGCTTAATTTTAAAAAATGCATGTCACCATTAATTCCCTCAAAATACTTGCTTTAAACAATCATTCTTGCCACTCTGGAACAATTCTGGAAGTCCTCTCTCCTGAGTGTCTTTAGTTAATCTCTCATGGCTGCTTTGATATCCTACACTGATTTAAGATATTTACATCTCATGATCAGCTTAATTTTCAGAAAAAGAGCAAAGCTGCACAGTACCAGATCCAGTGGATAAGGTGAATGATACACCACAATATTTAGACTTGACAAAACCAGCCATAAATGTATTGATCCATCCAGGGATTTGGAAGAGCCACAGAAAAGACATTCATGAGAGAGGATTTTAGAACTGCTTCATAACATGGCAAGACCGGTGGGATCAGTGCGTTTGAAATGAGGGAAAACACTGTGAGGGGATGAATGCCAACATATCATTTACCATAATACATTTTTATGTAAGCATTCACCATATTTTTGATCAGATCCTATGCTGTTCCCAAGCGGGAGGCAATGTGTGTATCTCGGGAAATCTGAGGTGGTGACATTGGTGCTTTCACTAACTTTGCTTTAGTATCACGTGGATAGTAAGGGACCAAGTTGGGGCTTAATCCAGGTCCCCAGATCCCTATCTCCCATACATTTTGTGGTACCAAGACTACCCATGGGGGCTGATCCCTCTAAGCATAACTGCTACCCCACCTTCCTTGATGCCACTCAGCCCTCATCCCTGCAGCCAAAGGACCCTACTTTGTGCAGACATCTCCCAAGCGCCCCCTCTAGAGATCTGGGGGCTGCTACTCTTCTCCAGGCATAGAGCAATTTCTCTCTGAGACAGGCATGGAACATAATGAATGAATAAGACCTTAAGGAAAAAAAGAGAGCAAACCATATTTTTCTTTCTTTCCAGATAAAAATAATATGCCAGCATGTCAGAATCTCCTGTGATAGAGCTAATGTCCAGGAGCAAAAAGAGAAAAAAAAAGCAGCCTCCTCTCGCTAATGCGAACACAACGATCCCCTCTGACGACCAGAGAGCAGCAAAAATCCTTCTCCAGAGATAGAACTGGGTGAGACTGACGAAAGTTCTAGAGAAAAAAATCTTCCCTTTGCTTCATTTTCTCCCTATTCCTTAAGTACAGCCAGAAAATATCTGTAAAAATTAACCTAAAGCTTAATGGCTTATGTAAGAATGCCTTAATAAAAATATGTTGGTATGGTTATTGCACTGTACAATTAAACCCCTCCCACTCGATACTTTTCAGCCTAATTTCTGTCTGAAGCTTATTCAGCAAACCAAAATGCCAATGCTTTCCTTCAATTTCCACTTCTTTGAACCTGCTAATTTACGAATAAGAAAGGATTTATTTGTGTTATTAGCTACATGTAACCTCTCGTTGAAAAAGTAGTTTTAAATACTGAAATCCGGAGATGCTTTGAGATCCACCAAATATCGAAAGGATAACTTTGATTTTTTTTCTCCAAGCTCTGTTTGATTTACATCAATTAGATCCTCCCCATAAGGTATCATATCACAGGAAGCCTAATAACCCAGAAATAACCTCATTAAAAGAGACAGCATATCGGTCTAAACAGAATGAACTCTAAGCAGAAAAATTAGTGACCTGGAAAGTAGCAGGAAGAGGTAATGGCAGTACCAGGAGAAAAAAAATGCATCCCTGTTAGCGAGTCAAAGGAGAAATCACCAGCAATAAAGTCAAAACACAATAGAGCCAGAAGCTGAACATTTTTTTAATGTTTTTAATCTGTTCAAATCCTGTAACATGCAATTTATTTTTCCTCCATCAAAAATGCTTTCTGGAGTTGTGCACGTATTTCCCATACGCTCAGACACAGCAAGTGAACCCCTGGCATAGGTCCCTTCCTATGTTGGAGTCACTGTTTGGCTCAGCTTCAGGAGCCCTGAATTTTCCCACTCACAAGAAAGAGATTCTCGAGTGCATGAGCTTCTCTGACTATCCCTGCCTGACCCCAACCCACGCAACGTCTTTCTCTCCTTGGCACAAACCACCAGCGGCACCAGGCTCCCCTGTGCCAGTCTGTGCTCCACCTCTTCAATACTCCCTGAAGCCTCCTATATGGGAAGCAGTTAAGCAACAAAAACAACAACAAGAACAACAAAAAGCAAATCAGAAAACGGTCACATGAGAGGGAGACCATTTCTAACTGCAAAAGGCAACAGAAGGCAAACACCTGCCAGCGAGAAAAATCAGGTTCCCCAGGAAGATACTTTGGGCTGCACTCAAAGGGCACCCAGATGCTGTCATTCTTGCAGTGAGGGAAGCTGAGGTAGGAGGATCACAAATTCAATGCTCACCTGGACAAATTAGCAAGGCCCTGACTCAAGGAAAAGGCCGAAGCTATAGTTCACTCCAGAAGCCCTGGGTTCAATCCCTGGTGTCATGCATACAAAAAAGCTAAGCTTGAAATGCATCTGTGTTTTTAGAGGGCACATTAAGACTGGGATTGTGGTTATACTGATTAGAACCTCTTAATCAGTTCTTGCTCCAATTTTCCATTGCTTATTCTCAGACGGGTACAGGAATCATCTCTTTGGGGACTACAGTATTTGAGCCTTTCCTGAGCAACATAAAATGCAGGAGCCTGAGTTCTTGCTCAACCCAAGAAAAGAATCAGAAACTTTGCTTGTGCTATTATGAAACATATTTTTGGTTTTCATCTCTATTTCCTAGCATACAACTCTTGGGATGCTTGGAACTTTCAACACGATTGTGTTTTTGTGGGTTAGTAAGTGGATCCCTGGCTAACATCTCCTAGGTAGTTTCAGATTAGGGGCGATCACTGGAAAGGCCAGAGAAGAAGAATTAGAGCTGGGACTTTGGTTCCGCACCCAACCTCCAGGGAGAAGAGACCAGAAGAAGGTTGAGTTGATCACTAAGGGGCAAACGATTAAGCCACTCAAGGCTCTAGGAGGGAGCCTCCATTGAAATTCAAAAAGGTAAGGCTCAGGAGTTCCTACAGAGCGGAGCACAAGGGGGTTTCCAGAGAGCGCAGCACTCACTAGAGAAGCCACAGGAGCTTGCTGTGCCTTGTATACCCATCTCTTTATTTTATCTTTTTTCTGTTTCTTTCTGTGTCTCTTTCCCCTTGAGTGCATGAGCCACTATAGCAACTCAGTCAGGCCCTAAGCAAGGGGTGATAGCAACCCCAATTTATATCCAATCAGTCAGAATCACAGGTGACAATCTGAATCTTGGAACTAGCACTGGGAGTAGGGCAGGGACAGTTTGGGAATGAGCCCTGCACTCTACAACTGGACGCTGCTGTTGGAAAGTAGCAACAGAATGCAATGCAATTAGAGGACACCCAGCGGGTACCCCCTGCAGAATCAACTCCTTGTATGATAGGTAGGGAGGGACTGCCACACATTTGTTACAGAAATACTCTGTGTTGATTGTTGGGGGTAGAGGAGAAATTGGGCCCCCCCCATCCCGTCCCTTTACTCGTCATCCATCGAGAGCAGGAAGCAGAGGTCTGGTGGGCCCAGTGAGGAGGACTGAGATCCCAGCCCTAAATGACCCACATCAGGGACATGTGGGGATCTGGGACTTCAGAACCTCCACAGATCTTTCAGGCTGTGTCTCTCCTCCATGACTCCTCCTCCATTACCTCCCTCCCACTGCACCTGCACCCATCAGGGTTCAGATACAGATTTTTGCCAGGAAGGTAAAGTCTCCACCAGAAATCACCTCTCCAGACTTTTGAACAATTCCTGAGAAATAGGAGCTTAATTTTTTTTGCTCAAGCCAACAAAAGAGACAAAGGCCACACATGATACTGTGGAACATAGATTTGTTTTTCATTTCTGTTTTCCTGAACTGCAACTCCTACAATTTCCAACATGATTGTGTTCTGTGTATTAATCAATTGACTGTATTAGTAAGTGGCTGATGGCCCCTAAGTAGCTTCAGGATGGGGTTGAACACCACAAAGGCCTCGCACTGGGTTGAGGTGTGAAGGAGACACGTGGGAAGGGTAAGAGTGCAGGACTCCATGGAGAAGCCTGACAAGCACCTGGGTTCTCCAGCACCAGTTCTCCTTCCCACTCTGTCCCCCAGAGATCACACGTGTAGATGGACAAGCGACTCCAGGCCTCTGTGGCTTTGGCTACACACGTCCACTTTCGAGGCCACACCCATTTCCTTTCCCAGAGTGCCCTGCGCGCCTTGGGACTGAGGGGTTAGGTGAAGGATGCTCGTGGCTACTCAAAGCATCACTTTCCGGCCTAGTAGAGTTCATGATACCCTTCCCTTTGGATTAGTTGTTGCTGCTATTGTTTCTGAACATGCTGGGAAGATGACTCATGTGCCTCCTAGGACATGAATCTCAGACCGAGGCTCCTGTACAGCCTCGACAGAGTGCTCAGAAACGTGGTGAGGACAGTGTGCAGGAGAGAAGGTAAAGGGGTAATTACTGTCAAATGTTCTCTTTTACCAAAATGACAACAAAAGTAACAGAGTCTGCAATCCACTCAATCAGATTGCTGGTTTTTTTGTTTTGTTTTGTTTGTTTTGTTTTGTTTTGTGTACTGGGCTTAGCATTGACCTATATCCTAAGCCCTCTTTTGTTTTTCATTGTGAGATAGAGTCTCACTAAGTTTGCTAAGGATAGACTGGAACTGGAGAAGTTCCTGCCTCAGCTTTCCAGAGTACTGGAACTACAGGGATGTGCCACCATGCCTGGCTTCAGTCACAGTTTTAACTGAGTTGCCAAGCCAGCTCTAGGTCTGGAGGCCATACACACTCTCTCAAGGATGCTGAGTAGCTCCCAAAGTGCATCCAGGCACCCACCTCTCTCACAGTCCAACCAGCTGCAACCCAGGGCTGGGAAGATGTCACATGCCTGAGAAAACCTAGGGCATCTGAACTTTTCGTCTCCTACAGGAAAGCCACGCTCCACACTCATCCTCCCACCCACTACAGTGGGCTGTTGGTACTGTTTGAAACATCGTTAAGGCAGAGAAAATAGCTATAAAGCATTTCACTCCACTCCATGAGGATAGCCAGGGAGCTAAGAGCTTCTTAAGCAGATTCATTCCAAGCCATTTGGGCCCCTTCTATAAATAAAGCTTTAGACAATTTCAGAAAAGTGTATTTATTTACCTGAAGCATCATATCCACTCCTTCGGTGTCTTTAGCCCTGTTGGTGATCTTCAAGCACTTAGTTCCCTTTCAGCTAGTGAGGCCTCTGTGAGGCAGCAGAAATGGAATTTAACTCCTTGGAGGAGCAGGCACCTGACAGGATGCAGCCCTCCTCACTGAGGACTCGCTCTGATCCAAGCCATTAATACAGGGCCAGTAGCAGATGCCAAGGGGAAATTGTTAATAAGCACTGGCTGCGAGCCCCAGCCAGCACAAACATTTCTGAAGTGGTTACAGGCTACAGGGAAGAGGCGGAAGAAGGGCGGCGGAAACTGCTGTGCTTTGCTCAAAGCAGCCGAGAAAGAACAGAGAAACAACTCTAGGAGACAATGTCTTGTGTGGACCCAAGTGATCATAAAGGAGACAATTCTTCCTCCTTTTGGGTGTCACTGTCTTTCTTGGTGGAAGCTGTGTGGATAAAGCATGGGGCCCTGGCTTTCTCGTCCTCAGCACTACAGAGGCTCTGGGACATGATAACTCCTGTCATGAGCTGCCCCCTGTAGTGTACGATGCTTTGCAACATCCTTAGTTTCTACCCACTGGATGCTAGTACAGACCCTTCACTCACTGTGACAACCAGAAGTGTCTCTAGACATCAATGAATGTCCCCTGGGAAGAAGAGTCATTTAAAAAAAAATTTTTCCCCAGTACCAAGAATTGAAGCCAGGGCTTCACACATCCCAAATTTTTCTTTCTTTCTTTTTCCACTTTGGGACAAAATCTCGCTAAGTCACAAAGTTGCTCAGGCTGAATTACAATTTGTAACACTCCTGCCTCATCCTCCGAGAGTGTTGGGATTATAGGTGGGTCCACCATACCCAGTGACCAGAATCATTTCTAACATACAAACGCTGCTTTCGACATTGAGGCGAACCTAACAACCAGTGCAAACCAAACTAGTCAAAATCAGTGAGACTTGGAGGCAGCTGAACCCAGTTTAAGTCCCAACTCTGCCACTACCGGAGTGACATTGATCAAATTACTTCATATTTTGGCCTCAATTTTCTTGCCTATTAAATGGGTCTACAGATGCTACCTGATTTACAGTGAGGCTACATCATAAATTGAAAATATCATAAGTATATATTCATTTAATACACCTAACAAACCACACATGATAATTTAGCAATGCAGGATGCTGCAGAGAATCGGTTGTCGCCCCTGGTGATCACGTGGTAGCCTCCGACCACTGCCCAACATCTTGAAAGATTATCCTGCATATCAACAGCCCAGGCAATGATTCAAAATTCAAGGGACAATTTCTACCAAGTGTAATGTGGGTAAACTCAAAAAATTGTAAGTCAAACTATAGCAAATCAGGGACTTTTGTCTGCTTATCATGTCAATGACATAAGCTATGGTGAAAATTTACTCTTCATACCATATTCTTAGTGCAGAGCTTAGCATAACTTAGATCCAGTGTTTTGTTAAAATTATTCTCAGCATATGTAAAACGATCACTCTCACAACGTAAAGCAGCAACCTCAGTTTCCCCGGCCAGTCTTCCTTCATCACAAGAAGCCTTTGCCTGTAAGGAGACAGAGTGGGGGTATAACCCCTGCCCCTAGCAGATGATTTCCCTGAAGGGAAATCACACAGATCACTGTAGCAGTCAAGGCTGGCTGTAAGCTGCTGAAATCCACACTTACATGGAAGAGGAATTTCCCAGAATCCTATCGGTTGGCTCAGGTTCCCAAATCCCAGAAGCAGTGGAACTGGTGTCAGCAAAGGGCAGCACCAGGGCAACCCTAAGAACTGTGTAGCAGGTATGTCTCACGTTGCTGTCAAAGCGCAACCTCTGGAATTAGTGCCAATCATGTTGCCTTTCTCTGCTTTTGCATCACCCTACTTAAGAGACAAAGTCCCAAGAGAGAATGTGATTGGCTCAGTTGAGTTACTATGTTTATCCTGTTCTAGGTGGGCTGAGGGAAGTTTTGTTTGCCAAGCGTGGAAGGCTATTCCCAAAGAAGAAGGGGAAGGACCCTTACTGAGAGGAAATGGGAGTACTGTTACCTCAAAGAAGTAACAAGACATGCACTCATGTGTGCAAAAGCAACACTCACCACATTCTAAACCCAAGAATGCCCCTATCTGTTATTTTTTTAGGCAATCACTAAGTGCTACATCTGCAGAAAAGCAGAAATGCTTCACCTGATCAGTAAAAGAATATCCCCTTAAGAATAGGAAATCTGTGTCCATGATGCCCAGTGGATGCCAACTACAGAAAGTACTAAACTCTATAGGCACTGTTTATTACACATTCATGTCTATGGTGAAGTATAATGAACAAAGTCCAAGACATTGGCAATAACTAGACATCAAGTAGAATAACAATATCCTATAGTAAATTATTTTTACTTGACTTTGCTTCCCTCTAAATATGTACTATACATCATTTATCCATCTTGTGATTATTTGAGATGATGCAATGTTCATGAGGAAAGATAGCTCCAGTGAAAGGTACAGACTTTGTGACATAGCCTCGGGCTATTATTTAAGAATGACTTGAATTAAAGGACTTAAAGGATGACAGGCACTAAGGTAGTTCAACATGCAATCTTATAACCAAGCAGTAAGTAAAAGGAAGGTAGCACATACAGTGTGGATACACTGGACAGAGGGATGATTAGTGTCCCATGCTGGACACTAAGCAAGATGATGTAAGATCTCATCATACTATGCAGAACAGCTTAAAATCCATGCTTATTTCTGAACTTTCTATTTGATCTTTGCAGGCTGCAGGTGGGTAACTAAAACCATGGAAATTGGAAATAAAGATGAAAGAGGGTCTACTACTTTCACCTTCAACTTAATCACGAGTCCCCACATAATACATCCTTTAGACTGGTGTGAAATCCCAGTGAAAGAAGATCAATGTCAGAAAAGATGTTTGATGCACAGGCTTTCCTTTATTCCAGACTAAGAAAGCTGGGGCATGTTGCTCCTCCCCAGAACTGATCATAACCACCATATCTCTCACACTCACCTACCTCTGTCCCTTGTCTCTTCTTTTTCTTGTCATCAGCTCCTCACTTCACCCAGAGGGACAAAGATGGCCCTTGCCACTCAGTCCTCCCCTACCCCCACTGCTGTTTGATTTTCATCTCCAAGTAGGACTGCAAGCTTGATACAGGCACACCTGGACGTAAGTCCTCAGCACTAATTAATCTGAAGACTCCTTTATAAAGTAAAGCCAGGGAGACGAACAGAAATGAACATGGCCTCTGTGGGACTGAAACTCAATGTTGAGCAGAGCGAGAGTGAAGGCTGGCAGGTCCAAGGTATTGATTTGTCAATACTTGAAACACAACCTGAGAGTCCTCGTTTCTGCTGAGGTTACCATTTCGCCCGGAAGATGCTCTTGGCATTAAAGCATGGCATGAAAGCTTCCCTGAGATGGCAGGATAAGGGAAATGTTAGCCACGCAGAGAGAGTAACTTGGCACCTGAGATCCATTAATATTTTAAACGTGGAGGCCTCCATTCCAGGGCATAGTTAGTGCTCACTGGGGTGGGATCCAGGTAAACAAATTCCCAACATCATTAAAAACAGAACTTTCCCTTTTGTATCTTGTTCCTTCATCCAATAATAATGGTAAGCTAATTATTTGGATATAAGTAGCATGTCTCAGACAAAAGGGTAAAAGAATTCAACTCTCTACCCGTGGCTTCTCCATCATCACCTCCTGGGAGACAGAATTTAAATCATGATTTTATTAATGACACTTGAAGGATTGGATCAATGTTTTCCATGGACTCAGAACTTGGCAAGGAAGACATCAGACTGAAAAGCTTTAAAAAAAAAAAAAAGAAGAAGAAGAAGAAATAAAGTAAACTCGGGACACTCTGTTCCCCAGATAGAGCTTTTTCTACTAAAGAGAAACAAAAATAAAGAAATAATCAGAGGTCATTTTGCGGGCAGATTCTCCAGCCAGGATACACTGTGATTTGTTGAAAGAAACCCAGTCCTTTCCACTCACCCCTTGCAGAGATCGCTGGGCCTACATCAGCCAGTCCAGGTGAAAGGAGCAAGAATCATTTCAAGCCATGTGCATTCTTTCAGTTTCATGATCAACACTAAAGAGATCACTCGTGATAACAATAAAAATGACATGAAAACTTCAATAATTTTAGCCAAAGCAGAGAGAACGCAAACACAAAATGAGCTGATTGCAAAAGTACTAGTTTACCTTTTTTTTAAATGGTGAAATCTGACTTTAACAGAACCACATAAGATTCTCGAGGGCTTTGGAAGATGGACTGTTAAACTGTCCATGAAAACAAGGTAGCTTTTCAAGGATGCTTAAGACTATATTGTGTAGTTAGACTCCTGCATTTTATGCATATATCCCACATGTATTTTATAGCTGGCCTGGAACTCTGGCAGGGGTTATGGGGTCACAGCGTTTCTGTGCTCCGGATTCCTTCCCTGAGGAGATTCCTAATCCTTACAAAGCACAGGCCAAACTTTTGTGGCCTCTCTCAGCCCTGTTTTCCTTTTTCAGGTCTGTCGCCCCCTCCTGGCATGACACCAGCACACTTTGAACAGACCTCTTGTTTCTGTTCTCTTACTTCTCTGCTGCCAGTCTTGAATGCTGGAGGTCTAAGGACCCATTTCCGACATCTGGACAAGTGCACAGGCACATGAATTAAACCATGGTGGTGGAAGCTAGTGGGGGCGCAGTCTGTTTGTGGGAACCAAGCCCAGGCCAGGGGAAGACAAGGCCTCAGAGCAGAGTGGCCAGCCATTTTTCACCTATTACCACAGGAGGGCCCAGAGAAAGGTGTGGCTGTGTGCAAAGGCCAGCAGGAGACTCCACTCAGGGCCCCAGGGAGGAGCACTCAATAGGTGTGTTCTGTAATCAGCAAGGACATAAGGCTGACTTGGCATGAAAAGCTAGAGCTCCTTGTCAGCCGCAGCCCAATGTGCGAGCTGGAGGCTCCCCTGGTAATCTCCTCCAGCAGTCCAAATGCTGCTGCCCCTTCCCAGTAAGAAACCGGTGAGGGGGGCAGAGGAGAAAGAAACCAGCTTCAAGAAAGAAGGAGTGTCCATTGTGGAAGGCTTCGTGGAAGAGGGTCAAGCTTGACCACCCCAGGCCCCCCATGCTATATAGACCACATCTATACAGCATGCACACCTCTCAGGAGTATTTCCTACTTTGCTGGCAGCCCCTTTCCAGAGCAACTTTTATCTGTCTTTGTGTCTGACACTAACCTTGTGTCCCATAAACATATGAAGGACATGGTAGACAGCAGCTTGGAAGCCAAATCCAGCCTGACTTCGACTCTCTCTCTAAGCCAGTACTGCCCTAACTGGTACCCACCTTTGCAAGAGGTGTCCCCTCTCAAGTTGTCCAGAGCCCTCTCCACTCCCTGGTCTTATTCATTTACATTACCCCAATAGCCTTAGTAGACATTTGTATTCGCTACTCTTGAAACAATAAAACAGAAGGATTCTGATAGGATGAAATAAAGATGGAGGCATGTGCTAGGTATAATGGTGCACGCCTGTAACCCCAGTACTCTGGGAGGTTGAAACAGAAGAACCTCAAGCCAAGCTCAGCCTGGGCAATGTAGCAACTGAGCAAGACCCTGTACCAAAATAAAAAAACAAAAAGGGCTGAAGAGGTAGGTTAACATACGTGCCCTTGGTTCAATCCCAGGTTTCCCAATGCTACCACCCACCTATCCCCCAAAATAAAGAAGGCATACAGGTGGTGGAAGGGAGGAAGAAAAAGGTTGAAAACTGACATAAGGGGGCTTCATTAATGTGTTTGAGAATGGTGACGGGGCACCTTCCACAAGAGAGAAACAGTGGAAAAAAAATTGAGAATCTAATTATAGGACTGTTTTCTGGGCTTAGGACAGGGACAATCTGACCTTAACTCAACATTTATCAAAACTATCATCCTCACTATCTCTTAGCAATTTTTGTTTTGTCTGCATACCATCTGTTCTAAAATTTACTTTTTAAAAATTTTGTCTAACTTTAAAAAAAAATAGTAAACCTCACCCTAAGCAACAATCAACACTAAATTCCCAAGTTCCATTTGCTAGTTATACATCTGCCGTTATATACTCTGCAGGTTGAGTGTCCTTTATTCAAAATACCTAGGACTAGAAGTGCTCCAGATTTGGGATATTTTTTTTCAGATTTTGGAATATTTGCAAAAATATTGAGATATCTTGGACATAGAGAATAAGTGTAAATATGAAATTCATTTGTTTTATATACACTTTATACGTACACAGCCTGAAGGTACTTGTCTTTAGTGTAGCTGCATTTTGACTGTAACTCATTACATAGGATCAAATGTAGGACTTTCCACTTGTAGCATCATATGGACATCAGAGAGTTCTGGACCTGGGGATGTTTTCAATTTTGGATTTTCTGATTATATATACTGGGTTTGTAAGATGAAAACATTACCCAAAAAGGGTCTGTTACTACTTGAATTTATTTGTCTTGGGGATGAGATTTCCACATGTTGCCCAGGCTGGTCTGGAACTCCAGCGCTTAGTGATCCTCCTACCTCAGCCTCCCAAGTACTGATACTGTGGGCCACTTCTGGATCCATGTGAAATTACTGAGCCAACTGATCCAGGTTCCATATCTAGAAACATTCCTTAGTTTTTATTTAATCAAAAACAAGATTTCAACAAGGTCTTTCCTTTTAATAAAGCCACTTTTTTGGCACAGTGTTGATAAAGTAGGATACCTTTTTGCAGCATTGTGCACCTAGGATTTAGGATCTCCTTTAACATTTTATCTTTCAGTCCCAACGAGTTGTATTAATCCTTCTCTATTCTTTCCCACCTACCCTCAACTCCTTCCAACCATTCTCTTGTTGACCTGGACCCTATGAGTTCCAGTACCACTGGAAACTCAATCCGTCAACAACTAAATAAATTTCCAGTACACTCTGGGATCAGATGGCTGAGTTCAAAGGTCAGTTTCACTTCACAATATCTATGGTATCGTCAACTTCTTACTTAGCTTCTCTGGGCCCCAGTTTGTTATGTGCAAAGTGGGGATGATAATGTCACCCACTTGAGAGAGCATTAAGTGATGTCAATGAGTTAATGCATGTAAACATTTGAACAATGCCCATCACATAAAAATATACAGTAAGTGCAAGCTATGACTATGTAACTATTTGTTATTATTATATCTCACTAAATAAGTCTTCCCTAAATACTCCATTGTTCACAGATCTAAAGTTTATCATCACCTTCCATTTCTCTCCCCAAGTTCAGCTATCTCCTCCTAGGCCATTGGATTTGCTACCCTTTCTACTTCTACCCTGTCTTAGAACTTCATTTAGCCCAGTTCATAGCACCAACTTCCAGACAAGTGTACCTCTTGGATTTCAACCCCATCAATCCACCATGGCCTAGTCACCTTTCTGCTCCTCTGCTCTGAAGAACCCACTATCGCTCTATTGTCTGGCCACTGAAGAACAAGTTTTCTTACAGACTTCCATGTCCTGCCATATTGAGCATCATGTAGTTCAGTCATCTGCATCCTCCAGTTCCCCCTGGTGTCCTCCTGCTCAGTTTGCCCCACCAGTCCTTCTCCAAGTATGCTCAGATCACCTCTGTGCATTCTCCAATACCTTCTCCCACCCTGAACTGTTTGTACTTCACAAGCCACTTAAGCCCCTATCTCCCCTTGGGAGCTATTGCTTATCATCCCCTTATTATATGACTGACTTCCCCTGTGCATGAAACAAATATTACTTCCATTGCTACCCTGAAGATCCAATGAATTAGAATAAGACCCAGACTATTTATTTCCCTATTCCCAATACCTGGTAGTCTGAGAAGTAGGCAGATGACTCAGCCAATCACAGTCATTTATAGAGGCCATTGATGCCCGGCCTAAACTAGCCAGTTAAACCAATCAGATTCCTTCTGGAGGTCACATGATTGAATCAAATAAGATAACTGAGCCAATCAAAGTCTTTCTGGGAAGTCACTGTGATTGATCCAAATGCCCAGATAAGCCAGTCATCATCATCTCGAAGGAATTTCTAACAGGAGCAGCAAGAAATCTTCCCTCTAACAAGGTATCTCAGAATGGCCTGGAACAACAAACCAAACTTGTGCAAAGGATGATGCCAATGGTCAGGGAAACAAACGAGGGAGGTCAAGACAGAGAGGGTTGTTTTAGCATTGAATCTCTGGTTTAGATTTGAACAGCCCTCTTCCATGATTCCATCAGAAAACAACTCCAGAATCCTTACAGTATGTGAACACTCTGCCTTTTCTTAGCTGTTCAGAGCTATTTTATAGTTTTAAAAAATAATCTTACAGCCTGTCCTCCAGAGTCCAGCCTTGATTAAATATATTTTTTACTTTTAGTTATTCACATATGAGTCATCCTTCTCTGAATGGGAAAAGATTGTGTTTCATGGTTTCTGCTTTTCACACTATCTTGAGCACAAAGTATATACTCATTAAATACTCAGGCCCACAGGGTATGTTACAATTGGCTAGTAGGTCCAGCTGCAAACAGAAGTCGAGATCATATAGAGCTAGCTACAAGGGCACTAATTATGGATATGCGAGAATTGAGTCCCAGAGAATTATGGTTTTCTTAGTAAAGGTTGCTTAAAACAAAAGCCCATTTATCTGCCTTCAGAAGACATTTAATCAATTTACATGAGGAATTTCAAAATTAGTCAGACTGTAATGAACTATGAAATACTGATTAATGCAGTCTTGCAGTGTTTGATTAGAAATGTAACATGTATGCTAACACATTTTTCCCATGGCAGCAGTTATATGTAAATATCTGGTTTCTTACAAATACCAGAATACATACTTTGAATTGCATAACCAAAAATATATTTGTGGTTAACAGTACAGAAACAGTTTTCTGCTGGGAAATGCTTCTTGGGTCTGCAAAGCTATTTCACTTTTGAGGTGATAGAAAATAGTCAGAAGTGTTCAGTATGGCACTGGGTATTAGTGGTTAAGTTCTGGGGGTGTCCTCCAGAAATTGCTAGGAGGAGGAGTCAGCCCATGTATGTGCTAGTTTTCCATTACTATAATGAATATCTGAGACAGTTGATGCATACAGCCAAAAAACTTCCTGTGACACACAGCTTTAACAGTTGGCTCTGTTGCTTTTGGGCCCGTGATCCAGAAGCATGTTGTGGCAAGGAGCAAATAGTAGAATAAATTTCTGACTTCGGGACCAGGAAGGGCTAGTGAGACAGAGGAAAGTCCAGAGGCCCACATTCCCCTTATTGGGAACTGGAAGACCTTCCAGTAGTCCCAACTGAGCATGAAGTCTTTATCACATAGGAATTGGAAAACACTTGTGATCCAAACTATAGTTGCCCATCGCTTCCACCTTGACCCTCTCCTGACAACGCTTTCCCTAAGGAGAACACGATCCTAATATAACTAAAGCAAAAAAGAGTTTAATTCTTTGTCTAAAATTTGAATGTAGCCCAAGGACCCAGAAATTGTAAAGCTGCAAAAATCCTCTTAACCATAGAGAGGACACAGTTTTAACTTCCTGAGGACATTTCCAAAGACTTTTATGTCTGCGTATTTCATAGAGAGGGCAAGTGAGTCTCTTTTATATAATTGGAATATTTTTTCTCCTGGCAAGATCAGCAGGATTGAAAACATCAGGTGATGTTGGAATCATGAAAGAGAAAACATGTTAAACTGTAAGAATCCAGTCAATTAGACAAATGATCTTTAATTTACTGACTAATCCTACTTGCATAAATGCAGAAGACATTCAAAGAGGTGAACTAACCCCCCCAAAAGGGTTAAATAGAGCTAAATTTAAAGAGTTTGATGACAGATTTCCACAGTAGGCTTGTAAGAACATAAACAAACATGCTAAGCAGAGCACCAGCTATGAGATCACTGACAAATGCCAGTTGTAAAAGATACACTATGGAAATCCCAATACCACAGAGCAAAACAGAAAATACAAATGTGTTCACATAAAGAAGATGAGGTCATGTATGTGACTATGCATGTGAGTGCCTCTACTGAAAGCAACATATTTCCTGATTATCACAAGTGTAAGCAATTATCTTGCATTTAGAGTTTAAACCTCCCTTAGAATTAAAAAAAATCATTATTTTACAGGACCACCATTATTCTGATTCATTAGCAAGGCATACTTATTAGAGTCTTAAAATAACCAGGATGCTGGACATGTAAAAACATGTTTCTTGCTGTCATGACAACTAAATAACAACAATAATGCTCGCATCCAAATGACTACAGGGAACAAAGTTATTGTGTCTGAATATAGATAAGTTAATTATGGAATCATCAAAAGAACAACAGCTCTGTCAATGCAAAGATGATTCTAAAATAATCAATAATGACTATCTTGTTTGGTAATTGGCTATTTGTTTCCAATAGGGGATCTACCTTTGGTCTGTGTGGAAACACAGCAGCCTCTTCAGCCAGTAGGAGAAAAAAAGGAAAATCTTTCAGTTTAGGGTTGGTGGTTGTCAGTAGCAACAAATAATGGAAAATTGCCATCTGGCTTCTTTTTTTAAAATGAGATTTGAATAATCAATTTAATAATGGATAGAGCACTTGCTTACAGAAATAATCCATTGTCATTGCTTGGAATAAAAAAAATCTTTGGCACAGGAGACAAAGCAGTGTGGCATGACTATAAGGTAAAGCAAATAAACATCTACGTACATGCCACAATTTTTATTTTCACTGCTGACTTTACATAAACTAGAGGATAACTCTTCTTTCTATATGCTTAGCTTTTCACATTCGGTGTTTAATAATCAGGATGAAATCTACAGAGCAGTTGGCTTGCTACAGGCATTCAACTCTGCTGAGGGGTACTAGAAAAGAAGACATACAAATGGTACATTTGAAAAACACATCCCCCCATTATCATGTGACATATGGGGACAGTCCCAATTTCAGCAGAACAGTGAGAAGCAGAATGTACCTATCTGGGGTGTGTGTGTGTGTGTGTGTGTGTGTGTGTGTGTGTGTGTGTCCTGCCTACAGCTGCTCTGGAGGAAAAGATTATCCAGAAAATGAGAACAAGATGGCACCATTGGTCAAAGTGACTCATTAGCTTATATGATAAAAATGAAAATAGCAAGAAAGATATTCCTAGCCCAGGCAGAAGCAGGAATGATGACACTAGAATATAGGGCTTGTGTCATGTCATTATGCAGTTATTCAAAAATGAAATATGCATGTATTGTATCCAATCTACTTTAAAAGATCTTTGAATCCTTTACTAGAAAAATTCACCATGGGCTTTGAAGGAAAGCTGAGAGATGAGTTCCAGGCCTGACCATATTTTGTAGAAGACATTCAGGCTGCATCACACAGTGTCAGGGGTCTACCAACCTATGTGACCCAAAACTTCTCTTCACCTTGATTTCTTGAGAACTGGAAGATCTTAATGTGGGTGGTCTTGCTAATCCCCAGTCTTCAGATAGTCATTTCCTGGAGCTTCAGATCCCCTCAGAGAGAGTTCCCTATCACCCTGTGCAGAATTTTTCTCATTTGACTTTATCATCCTACAAGATTGCTCCTGAGGTTTCGGATTGTTGGCCTCTTTTCACACTCCAGTCCCATTACTGTTTCCTTCTGCCCCTCCTCCTGCCTGATTTACTCTTTATTTACTCCTGCCTGATTTACTCCCTGGACTTCCAATGGCCAGGCCCTTCCCAGGTGATGGTCCAGCAGGGAAGTAAAAGCTGGTTAACTGCCATCAAGAGATTATTCTCTCTGGGTCCTATTTTGGCACCAGAGTTACCAGTGTTTTCTTGACCACAAAGAATTCCCCCTCTCTATCTGCCTCTAGTCTTGGTTTAGGCCACAGAGCTCTTTCTAAAATCTCAGACATGGATCCATTTTTCTGAACAACTAAATTCATAACTCCATTTGGACCCTTTTTCCAGCTGAATCTGGTGAATTCCCTAGCTAGAGCCCCACACTGACCACACACATTATCCCTGTCCTCCTGTGACCCCATCCTAACTCCTGGACAGAACAAAGACATCAGGCTTAACATCTTTCACCTCCCCATAAAGCTCTCACATATTGCCTAGACCTGTATTGCTGTCCTACCACATCGGGATTTCTGCCAAAAAATGAAGACTCAGGTAAATTCCATATACACATATATGTCCTCACTATCTTCTAGCAGACTCAGTCCAAGCAGAAGATCCTAACTTAACAAAGATTTCCTTCTACATTCTACCACCTAAACCTCTAACCTGACCTTCACCTCTTCTCTCTCTCTTTCTCCAATTCTCCAAATGTTTCCCTCACCCCAGCAGATCCAGTCTTCTCCATCCCACTTCTTTCTTCTATCCTTTGGCCTCACCAAATTCACCTGTCTTGAAATGGAAAAAAAAAAATTAGCTCAAGGTCACATCCCAGATGTCAGATGGCCTGTTAGATTCTTGGGTCTGAGAGACACTTGCATTTCAGCTATCTTTTGAAGCCTGAAAACTCAGAAGGCATCAGAATGAACAAGAATAGAGACCTGAGTAAAAGAAAAGTCTTCCTCATAGTTCTGTGGGCTGGGATTTCAAGAGGAGGAGCTAGCAGAGGTGCCTCTTTGGGGCCTTCCCTTCTTCGCTGGTGGGTAGCCCAGCTTCACTGTGTCCTCCAGGGTCTTCCCTCTGCATCTGCATCCCTGTGAGCTCTCTGTGTACCCTAATTTATTCTTAGGAGGACAAAAGTCACACTGTTTCACAACCCATTCTGAAGCTTCATTTTAATTAACATCTCTAAAGACCACGTATCCAAATACAGTCACATCCTATAGTGTGGGAGTTAGGGCTGCATGGATATACAAATAGGGAAAGAGGGTCACAATTCAGTTCATCACCACAGGTAAGAATATCCTAACGGAGTGCCTCAAATGAGGGGAAAAGAGTTATAGGTCACATTTCTGGGGCTCAGAGACAGAAAGGGAAGAGAAGGAGAAAGTGGATTCTGAAGGAAGGATATCTGGAGAGTTTCTAGTTAAAGACTGATTCACAAACATCAGTGTGCAAGTTTGACAGATGAGTAAGGGCAGAAAAAATGCTGATACTCAGCAAGCTATTGGTCAAGCTGCTTTTATAAAATGAAATTGAACAGTACTGGACACAAAATCCAGATTACTAAGGCCTGAGCAGCACAGATAAGCTAGGAAAACATAGGCCAAGGGCACATAGAAGAGTCTTATAATAAGCTGAGTGCATTAGTTAGTTTTCCATCACTGTAACAAATACCTAAGAGAATCCATTTATAAAGAAGAAAGGTTTGTCTGGCTCACAGTTTTGAAGATTTTTCCAAGAGCAGTTGGCTCCACAGCTTTTGGAACTCTGGAAACAGGAGACAGTGCATCATGAGATCTTCTGGCTTTAAGATAAAAAGAGAGAGGAAAGAGGAGGGTAGGGTTCCAATATCCTCCTAAAAGCCACATACACCGTAACTCCCATTAGGCCTCTTCTTAAAGTTTTCACTGTCTCCCAATAGTGCCCTTCCATCCACGGGTTTTTAAGGGACCTTTTGTTTTAGAAGATCAAAAAGAAAGAACCTATAGAAAGCCCGAAGTAGAAGACACTAAGTTGGGTAAGAGGAATAATTGTTTTAAAAAATGAATAAATAAAACCCCAAGCTAATTTTATCTGTTTGATTTCAATCTTAAAATTCAAAAACATCAGTATACATTTAGAAGATCAAATCAGGTTTACTATAATTATCACTATCATAATAATTATTATTTATTTATCCAAGATCCTTGCACGTGTTACAGTTGTCATTTCATGAAAGTATCAGCTCTGCCTGGGTCAGGGCTATGAAAAGAAAAACAGAAAACTCCAGACATATTTTTATACCCTATCATCATTAATGGATTCATGTTAAACCACAGCTCCTACTTAGCTAATGACTTAGCAGGCAATGGAAATGCAAACAGGCTCCCATCCTTTTAAGTGGATTCATTGTTCTTTCCAAATCCAGGCTGATGTTTTTGTGCATATGCCATGTGAGCTCATGACACTGTTGTATCACAGGCCTAGGTGGGCACCCAGGGCACAGTTTGACCCTGGAAACCACATCTGCATATAGATTTAGGTTTGTAACCTGGCTTGTTAGGAGTTTGAACCCAGATATAAAATACTAAAATGTCTGAGAAATTAATCAATCTTCCACAAGAGAATAAATCCTATGAGGAAGAAACAACTGGCCATTGTACCTAAGAATGTTTTTGTGTTGCGTTCCCAACAGGCAAGAAAGCTCTCCTTCAAGGAGAAAGGTTTTGTTAGTGTTGAAGGTACTTTCTAGATTGTAGGAAAAGAGTCCTCTTTGCCTCTGCATTGCTGACTTAGAGAAGCTGCTTAAAGAGTGACAGCCTTATTGATCTTTCAAGAATCAACAGGTTAATGGGGCATTGCTAGAAGTAAGAGTTTAGTTTGACTCAGATTTGCAGTTCTTCATGAAGACATCGTCAACTTTCTGTCTTCGGTTCACTTGGCAATCCCTTCTCTGCTCTTCAGAAGCATAAAAGCCATTTTCTAGAGATAGGGTACCTGCCAACCCTTGTCCTCCAAAACCAACATACAGAGCCAAGTGTGATGGTACATGCCTATAATCCCAGCACCCCGGGAGGATATAACACGAAAATCACAAGTTCAAGCCTGGCGTGGGCAACTCAGCTGTACATACAGCTCAGTGAGAAAGCCCTGGGTTAGACCCCCCCAATGCCACCACCAAACAAAACAAAGCATGACACAGAACCATCAGAGAAAAAAAGGCACAGCACGCCACAGTTTGACAAGGAGAGGGTGACTGACTCAAGATGGGGTGATAAAGATCAATTGCCGTGGCTTGGAGTTATGACACCAACAAAGTTACAATGACATTAGCACAAAGAGAGAGACACAAATCCATTACAAAGATACAATCAAATATTCAAAAAAGCCTGGCATGCTCATTACTTATTCATGCTAATACAAGTATATTAAGAAATCTAAACAGTGTTAGTGCTCAATCACTCACAAACCAAATGAGCTTTTGCATTTATCAGACCCCAGTCATCAGGACCCAGTATAGCTATACAAAGGTGGTAATGTGACACAACCAGAGATATTTATATCAGGCTACATGGACTGAGAGATACAGTAGGATTTATTAAAGTGAGTAATACCATCACATTCACAGCACAATAAGAGAAATAACTGTGCAGAAGTCATTTCCCCAGACAATAAGATTTACCTTTGAAATCTCTTAAAGATGTTGTATCTGTTTTCAAAGGGTCGCTGGCAGCATCTCCGACCTTACATGAACTATTTACAGATTAATTTTTTTCAACAAAGGACAAGCCACCCAAAAGTAGGTTTCTTCCCTGAGAGACAGCAAGACTCTCAGCTGCTCCATTCCTGATGACTCTCAGCACAGCCAAGCTTTTCCATTTCCTCAAGGACTGCTGTCTTTTTTTTTGTTTGTTTGTTTGTTTTTTTGTTTTTTGAGACAGGGTCTCGCTTTGTAGTTCAGGCTGGCCCTGAGCTCACTATGGTGCCCAGGCAAGCCGCCACAAACTCAGCAATCCTCCTGTCTCTGCCTCCCGAGTGCTGGGATTACAGGCGTGAGCCACCATGCCCGGCATTGTGGTATGCGGTGTTGATTGTTGGTGGGTGTGTCTCCACGCCCAGCATTATATGTGGTTACCGGGGATCGAACTCAGGACCTTGCACTTGCGAGGCAGGCGCCGGAACCACTGAGCTAACCCTCCAGCCCGGACTGCTGTCTTTTTGTGATTAAGTAGCACAGTTTCAATTTTCAATAAAGAGAAATCCACTTCAGATACTCAAGGACATGGACTTTCACTTTGGATATCCAGGACTATTTAAGGACATGGACTTAGGGGACCCTAAGAGGATGGTCAAAAAGACCCACATATTTTACAAAGAGGAGCACAGCACAGAATACAACAGAATATTCTTACGACAGAATCAAGCTCTGGTGTGAAGGTTTCATTACAAGTTTTGTCTTCTCTATCTGCTAGATTTCTGCAACCCTGTTCTGAGATGTTCCTCTCTGCTTTCATCTCATTGTTCTCTTTAGTTGGTGGTACCTCCTTCCTTGGTTCATCATGTTATTGTCACATGTATTTCTATTCCGGTTTCAGGTTGTCCCTTCTCTCCACCAGGTCTCAGTCATACCCACAGCTTCCAGGGCACCCATACGCTCATGAGTCTCAAAATTATAATGGCCCAGATCTCTCTAGAATCTCAAAGCCTCACATTCAGTTGTTCATCCCAGTGTCCCCAGACTTTCCTGAGCAAGTGCCTCCCAGACTCTCCTGATTCTTCCTCATCTATAGCAGTCAGTCGCCTGTGAGGTGTTTCCTTCTCTCTAATCTGTCCTTCCTGGAAATGCCTTCAAATGAATGAGTACCTAAACCATTTCTCACCCACTGGTACAATCTCATCCTATCTCTTCTGTGTCCAAAGTGAATATTCTACAGCTTACTTGAGTCTTGTCAATGTCCTAGTTAAATGCCCATGAATGTCCTAGAGAGTGAAGTTCTCACTGGCCTTGGTGCTCTCAATAAGCAGGTGGCCCTACCTGGCATTTAGCCTTTTGCATGAAGCGTCCAGCATAACTACAGTCTAAAACATACCATTCCTCCAGACAGATCAAGCACTTGCACCCTTCTTGCTTGTGTATCTACCACTGGGAAGCCTTCCTTCTCCTTCCTTTGGGCCCTAGAATAAAAGCAACTTTTAGGGAAACAACTCAAGTTGGTAGCCTTCCAGCCCTGTGTGCTCCCTGCCACATGCCTATCAGTAAGATGTTTATGGGACTTCCCCCTAGTTAGACAGTGAGCCACGGAAGACCTCCCACCTTCCTGCAGTCCAGGTCTGGCCTGATTTCTGACCTATAGCAGATGCTGTCCCATTCATCGCTAGAATATCCCCTTTCTCCTGTCTCACCTCTGTGTAAATGCCAAGGTTAGAATCAAAACCTAATAAGTACTTGCTTGGTAACAGGTAGAAAAGAGAACTCTTGAACAAGTCTATATAATAGTCAACACTAAATGACTTCAAGAAACACAAGGAGAAGACATCCAACTGCTGCTCCCTGGCAGTTCCAAGCCTAACTTGACAATACTAAAAAATGATTTCCAGAAACATAGAAGTTGGCATATACCAGCAGATACTAGTTGAAGGCCACATACTGCATTGAAGTATTGGAAATTATAGGTTAGAATTCTGGTTCCATCACAATGATGGGCTGCCCTTGACCTCTGACCTCAACATTCTCCTCTGGGCATCTCCAAGAAAGAGGATAGCACTGGCATCACCTGTGTTATTAGACATTAAGTCTCACATGGGCACTGACCATGTCTTTCCTATGCCCCTTTCCGAATCCACTGCCTGGCACTTAGTGGGCATCAATCAGTGAATGTAAGAGAAATGAAAGGAAGGAAGAAGGATGAGAGAAGGGTGTGGAGAGGCTGGAGGGAAGAAGGGAGGAAAAGAAGAAAGGGCAAGAGAAGAAGGAACCCAAGCAGCTGAGATGGTGGTCTGTCTTTCTCTTGGTTCCTCCTTCATTTTGATGGAATTTATTTTCCTGTAACTTTCAAATATGTAGGAGGTAAATGAGTTCAGAGCTTTATATGTCTGAAAATGTCTTTATTTTACTTTTATATCTGAATGATAATTTGGGGGAATAATTTTTTCCTTCCATAATTTTAATGGCTCTGCTGCTCTAATGGCTAGTTTCTAGTGCTGGTGAGAAGAGGGAACCCATTTCATCCCTCACCCACGCCACCTAATGTGCACCCTCACGTGTATACATGTAGCTCTGTTTCATTACTTGTAAGTTTCACAGCAATGTATTTAAGTGGAAGATCAGTGCTCATTCATGGAGCTGGTCATTCATTATGGAAGCTGGTATAGACCAGCCATGGGGCGTCATCTTGAATTAATTCCTTGGTGACATCCTTCCTTTTGTTTTTCTCTAGTCAATGTTTTTTATTATTCAGATCTTTGACTTTCTGAAGTTCCTTGAATTTGGAGGGGCCTCTGTCTCCTCTTTTCCATCTTTGTCTTTTTGCCATATATTATTTCCCTGAGAATGCCTTCTAGCTGCATGGAGCAGGAGGAATCAGATCTAACCCCTTCTTAAGCAGATACCTCTAATTCCTGAGCTACTTGGGTATTTCTTGATATAAATTAGTGGCCTCTCAGCTTCCCCATCATCTTAGGAATGGACATCCTTGACTATGCCAAGTACTTAACTACTAAACCAATTGTTTCATACCTTCTAAAATGCCTGTTACTATTTCACCC